>CAAKHD010000678.1:432826-493518 GCA_901007705.1 Fistularia tabacaria
AAGTATCTGCCTGGATTTACAGTCAACTCGAACTGAAAACGAAACTTGGCAACGTTCTGACCCTAAAGCTCTTCATCTGCGGAGCGTTAGACAACTCCCCTTCTGTGAGAAATGGTAGCACAAATGGCATCTATGTTCTTATATTGCAGAGCCCCAATATACACCCGTGTCTCCGTTAGTATCCAGAAAGCCGGTTTCAATTTCAACCGCACTTTAATTGCTGGGAGCCCCCGGGAGGGAGGGAAGCTAGCAACAGGTCGTGTCCGCGGCCATACTAGCGGTGCACCCCAAGCGAACTTTTCAACAAAGGTAGCGGCCCGAAGTCCGGAGAAAGGGTTCGCTTCCCCACCGGAGAAGAAAGGCGTTCTTGGGAAATTTGTCGTCGGTGCCGTCCTCGCAGTGAGCTCCGTAGCACTGGGACAGTTCCTTCACACTGGGGGACTGGCTGCCATGGCCCAGAAAGTTGACCTGGACTCAGGAGAGGGAGACTGGAGGGAGACCAAGGGTGAGATTTTTTTTAATTTACTTAAGCCAAACATGAGAAAATACCATTTTTCCAATTTATATTAATTTAGATTTTTTTGTTCTTTTAATTTAGGTGTCAGTCAAATGAACCCCCCGGTCCTGTGACTCAAAACGACTTTAACAAGTTAACTGTTATGTTGTTAACTGAGCTTTTGCTAGACTGAATATTTACCACTCAAAACGTTCTGATAAGATACAAGCCTCCGCAGCTCAATAAACCACTTAAGTCCATGTATTATTTTATTTCCCTCTTCTGTTGGTTTTCCTAGACTTGCTGCTCTCTCTGCCTTTGGAGGAGAGGCGTCTGTACTACAGAACCAACTTTGTTCTATTGGACGATATTCCAGTCTGGACCCCGTCTGCAGGTCAGACCCCAGCAGTCGTCACCATCGCTGGCAGGTTTACATAGTCTGTGATGAAAATTCCTCGGAGGGATGTAAATGGAGTAGAACACATACACTTTGCGTATTTAACCATATGATATGAAGTGAAAGTCAAAGAAATGAATCTATCTGATGAGATAAAAACTGTATGCCAAAGTAGTTACAGGAAGTACTTTGTCCTCGACCTTACTCTGGCAGATTTTCTCCCTATTAAATTGGTATTTCTAGGATTTAAGATCACAGACTTTGTAAAATTGTAATACTTAATTTAACTTTTAAATACACCTAGAATGAACAAATTACACTCACGCTTGGAGAAAAATCTCAAGTTTCCTATGTGTTCTCTCAGAATAGTCACATGTCAAACATCAATTATTAAGAAATACATGCACACATTACTTCTAGAATTTACCACTTCAACATCAGCTTCAATATGTATGAAGGTTTTTCTTTTTTTAAGTCTCAGGTGTCTCTGACAAAAGTCATGCAAGGAATGAAAAGCTGGACGGAAAGATATCCCTCTTCAGTGGCGACATCACCAAACTGGAGGTGGATGCTATTGTCAATGCAGGTATATGTGTGTGTGTGTGTGTATGTGTGTGTGTGATTAAGATTGCGCCTGACATTCAGTAGCAGTGATTAGTTTTAACACTTGTCATTTGCACTTTGTAGTATCATTCTGAGAAACAAGGGATTGAACCCCTGTCTAGTGTTCTTATTTTTGCTACTCAGCCAAGGTTCATTGGCCGGGTGGATTCTTTGCACTCATGTGTGTTTGATTCAACATAATCAACATTTTATGTTAAAACACTGAATAGATGTTTACTCCATCCTAATTACAAGCAGCAATATGAACAATATTTATGGTTAATATTTGCCCGCGACACGGCACGGTTGCGCAGTGGTTAGTGCTTCAGCCTCACAGCACGAAAGACCCTGGAGTTTGCTCTCCCCGTGTCTGCGTGGGTTTCCTCCGGTTTTCTTCCACAGTTCAAAAACATGCAGCAGGTTAATTGGAAAAAATTGGGAAAATTAGCCCGAATGAGTGAGTTGTTTGTCTGTATATGTGGCCCTGCGATTGACTGGCGATCAGTCCAGGGTGTACCTTGCCTCTCGCCCGATGACAGCTGGGATAGGCTCCAGCATCCCCCGTGACCCTGGTTGCGGGATAAGCGGCAGATAAGTGGATGGATTTGCCTGCTACATTTCAGAGATCACATTTATAAATTATAATGCTCTGTTTTTCCTTGTTCTTTGAATAAAATGTAATGAAAACAGCCAAATGAAATCAAGACAGGGTGAACAAATTCAGCACATTTACAAATGAATGAAGCATTGTTTTCCTAACTATTGAACCTCATTACACATCTAACCCATTCAGATAATTGTGCACAACAAAAACTAAACACATATCATAACCATGCCAGTCTAGACCAAACTAACACATGAGCAGCAGGGTTTACTGTGTATGTGCTGCATATATATTGTATTTTTTTCCATTTGATGTACTTGACTTACAGCATACTTTGTTTCTCTGTCCGTTTTGGTTCCCAAACACTTCACAGAGCTCCTTTTTGTTATTGTTGGCTGCAATTTAGAATTAAGATAAGATAAGATAATACTTTATTGATCCCCATAGGGGAAATTTGTTTGTTGCAGCAGTGCAACAATAACAGTATCAAAAAAAGACAACATATAAATAAGCGCTAAACAATAAAAAAAAAAAAGAACATGTATAAATAAATACATGCATACATACACACACACACACATGTAGGTATGTATATATATACATATATATATACATACACACACTTACACATATGTATCTATACATGCTCATACATACATACATACATACATACAAATACACATATGCACATATACACATATATAGATAAATAATACACAGTAAGGGTGAGAGTAAGAGTAGAATAAAGTAATGAACAGTAAGCAATTATGACACTGACACCTCTCTCTCTCCCGAGGGATGATTGTCAGCCATAAAGTATATTTCAGCAGCATTACACACTTACCTCGGGTGACAGTTCTATTGGTTGGGTGGATGGGGGCGGCATGGTGCATGAGGTAGAGTGATTGCCTTTGGAAACGAAACTTCCTGGTTCGATTCCTCACTCCTCCAAGTGTGTTGAAGTGTTGTTGGGCAAGACACTGAGCCCCTAACTGCTCCCCCGGCACTGGTAGACGGCAGCCGACTGGTCATGGTTCATCCATGGTGGGTTAATAGCAGAGAACGAATTGATGTATAGAGAGATGGAAATTGGACCGGCTCCCACATTGTCTTTGGTGGTCTATTCAAAGAAACAACTCCCAAATGTATCCAACTTCATGGAGCTGGGGTTAGGGTGAGGTTTCTGGTAAATGGAGGCTTTCAATTAGTATTGAAACTCGGTACCGAGTTTGTGCTCCATTAACTTGACAGTAGTTGATTGACAATAGTTTCAAAGGATTTAATGACCAAAGAAAAATCATGGTTATTAGGGTGATAGTTGGGTAGGGGGGTTATAACTGCCATCACTAAGTGGTGATCCTCAAAATTGTTTATCTGAAGAGCCCCAATGGAAATTGGAGCGACCCCCCAAAAAATAAAAATTGGACTTCCCACACATTGTCTTGGTTGGGTTAGGGTTAGGGTAAGGGTTAACCATTCCAAAGCTTGTCTGACTTTTGGTTGAAGAATTAGGTTTAGCATTAATGTTCGGGTTTGGGTAAAGTGAATGGTTGTTATCCATTCATTAGCAGATTTACACAAGTGTCAAACGATGAAAAAAGTAATCATGACAGGTTAGAGTTTGGGGTTTGTGTAATGGCCCGTGTCAGGATTAGGGTGAGTTGTTTCATTGGTACCAGACCTTATTGTGTGCCTTTAACTTGCAAAATTACAATAGTTTTGAGGGATATAAAGAAATCTCAGTTATAGGTTGGGTTTTGTGCTAGTTTTATGGTTGGTGTTCAGGTTATGGTGTGGAGTCAACTATTTATTTGTTTATCTATTTTTGACCAAGAATTAGAACATTTCAGCAGTAACCACACTTAAACCATGTCTGAAACAACAGTATGAGAATTTGTTGGAATATTGATACCTCAAACGTTTCAGCTTTTTAAAGTAAAAGAAAGAAAATTGAAATGAAAGAAAAACAACAAAAAAACAAGAAAAGACCTTGATGTTTATCCCACCCTTTAAATGTCCACTGACATGTTTTCAAAAAAATTCAAAATACAAAAAAAAGGGTTTAGAATTGTAATTTTGCATTTCTAGCATAGTCTCCTGAAACGTAAAGAGTGGTAAAGCAACTTTATAGTACTATAGTAGTATAGTAATATATACATTTGGATGAAATGTGTCCTAATATGTCAACCCTAGGCTCTTGGAGTAAAACAATCAACAACTAATGGTGTATTATTACCCGTGAGAAATCATTTATAGGACAGTGAATCCTGTATTATCTTAGAGCACTGTCATTGCAAAAGATAACATAGAAACAAAAGTTTACATATTGCATGTCACACCAACTGCCTCTGTATAACTTATTTTTGTTATATGTTCTTTTCATCAATATGTCTCGACGGTTGTTAATATAACAGGTGGTGTACGGCCCCAATGCAACACCAACAACTCCATATGAACAGAGTAAGAGTTCAGCCTTTGGGCAGCAGCCCAGAATGAGCTAAAGTGTTATGGCAAGAAGGTGTATCAGCCTTGCCCCCGAGCTGAAGGTTCACTGGGCTGGGGAGGATGTCGTACAAGGATGCGATGAAGAATTTGATGCGCTGGAGCTCTGCCTGCCAGTTGTAATTCTATGTAAGCTTCCACTCCATTACGCCTTCCCATCTTATCCATGCCCCCTGCTGTTGCATACCTGCCATCCTGCTTATTCTCGTTTCCTCGACTGTTGTACTAATCTCCTCCTGGACAAGAAGCCTTGCCCTGGGCCTTGCTATATCTAGGTGTTCAGAAACTCCCCAGGTCTGTTCTTCCAATCGCCACTGTCCCCACCACTGCCTTGTGCCTCAGCCTGGCTGGCACTCCATTTACTGCCAGTGTAGATTTCAACGACGACCTCCGAGACTTTCGGGTGTTTGGAGTCTCCGCAACTCAAGCTGCATGGCAAGCCAAGCCATCTCTATCTATGAGTTGATCTGCCTCTCCATTGACTCCACTGATGTGATGGGGACATCATAAACTAGCAGAGGTCAGAAGAAATTAGGTAGAATTCCATGCTGGTAGATCCAGGAATTGAACTTCACCGGCAGTCCTGACTTGTCCACTCTGTTGAGCCTGGTTTATAGCTCCTTGAGGGGGACCAAATGGCAGTGCCATCTCTGAGGTTCTCTTCAAAGAGTTTTGACTGGCTTCTCTTTGATCCATGCTAAGTTGGTGCTATCCAGGGCAAAGTGGGACTTGCCATAGACTCTGCCTTCCTTTGGAACAATGACCTGGATTTACCTGACTTGAAGCTCATCCTAGCCCACTATATAAGGCTCTCCACTCCTTGAAATATCCATCTTCTATCTGGCACAGAGGATGTTGTGACTTTGAGGTCACTCATGAAGGCTCTGATGGGGGGCAGCCGCATAACTGACGTGGTTTATGGGCCTCTGTAGCTTTGACTACCTTGTTCACGGCCAAGGAAAAGAGGTTGACAGATATGGTGCACCCTTCTGCATTCTGTGCCAGTCTGATTTTACTCGCCATGAAGTAAGTCTTAATCTGATGCTGTTAAAGTAGTCAAGGATGAGGTCCTTGATCTAACAGATTCAGAATCTTTCAGAATCAGAACAAGGTTCAAAACAAGAATCAGGACGAGAACTCGAGTCTAGGATCAGAACTCAGGAATCTGGAATCAGAATGTGGAACTTGGGGAATCTGAACTTGGGAATCTAGAAATCATCGAATGAGAATCAGAAACTTGAGGAATTAGAACATCATAATCTCAGAATTAGGAACTCGGCAATTAGAGCCTCGGAGATTCAGAACTAGGGGAATCAGAACTCGGGGAATCAGCACTCAAAACTGGAGTAATCAGAACGCGGGGACTAAGAACTAGGAACTCGTGGAATCAGGACTCAAGGATAGGGAGGAGGAGTCAGAATAAAAGATCAGAACTACGATCAAGATTAGAACTTGGGACTCAGAACTATGGACTTAGGAATCAGAATCAGAACCAGGAACTCGGGGACATCTGAACTTGCAGAATCAGCACTCGGAGCTCGGGAACATCAGCTGCTACATTTGGGCAGAGAGGGTTGCAAGGGCATGCTCCCAACTCTCTTGAATTGATCTTGCAGAGATGGAGGTGTTACAGTCCAACCCAGCCAAACATGGACTCAGCAACGGGTGGGGTATGGCCCCAAGGAAGGAAGGTCTTGTAAAAAAACAGCACTCACATGTCAAGCAAAAGCAATCTGTCCACTGGCAAGGCAAAAAAAACCTGGCCAAGAGTGAGTCTAGAGCTGACCATTCTAAGTTTCACTGATTACCTTTGATGAGCAGCAGCATTGAGCTGAGCAGACTGAACTTTGACAGTGTATGATGTGGATTGCAATACTCACCAAACTATACAGCTGTTGAAGTGTTGTCTGTCTGTGTATCTCTTGGAAACTTTTCTAATTGCTATCATTGTTTTGTTTTTTTTCTAATATAAATGCATTATAAATGCACATATTTCATCTCTCAAGCTAATATAAACCAAGTATAAAGACAAATTTAATTGAAATTACTGCTGTATCTTGTCATTGGAAAATTCTGAAAATTGCCTATTTGGAGTTGTCGTCTCTCCTATTCAGTAGATGAAGTTACACAAACAAGTCCATACTAACTCAGTTATGAAAGACCAAAAGGGCAAAGTGGATGTATGAACTCAATTCCAATAGAGGTTGAGTAATATTATACAGGCAAACAATTTTTTAAAACATGTTTTGAATAGAGATATAGATTTGTTCTCCATGAACTCTGCTGTAGTGTTTCTGTTGACCATTGGATGGAGCTAAATGCCAGCACATTCATAATTTCCCACATGGGTGTTCAAGCTTTTTGGGGAATTTAATCTGTGCTTTGGCAGGGATGGTCCATCAAGGGAAAGAAAGGCAGGCCAGCATGCCAAATGATGCTTGATGATGAGGCTTTAACATAAAATGATACATTTTCTTTGGCAGCTGACTGTCCGCAGGTGTACGATGCCAACATCCAATGAACATGTTGATTGTTGATGCTCATTTATGGTATTACTGCTCGTGTTTTTGTATTCAAGCATGCTGATATCCACAACTAATTATCTGTGTGTGTATACAGTGAATACGAGTAAACTGTGTGTATGTGCTTGAGATGGAATCTTTCTGTAATGGAGTGTGTATTTATCAGAGCTTTTACAGAGTTGCCTGATGCGGAGAACCTTAGAATTAACAAGAGGTAGGAGTTTGTAAAGTCTTATTTTCCAAATAGGAGGGGACAAGGTGAGGGAGAGAGACTGACAATGTCAGAGAGGCAGTGCACGGACAGACAAAAATGTGAGGAGATTCCAGAGGATTGAATAGAGGAAGATAAAAAAGATGAGGGGGCCAGTATTTAAATCACAGGCTGTATTGCTATGGCAACTAGCAGGTACAGATTACCCTCACAGGGTTTCAGGCAACAGACTCCGTTCATCCTTTTTCTGTTTGACTGGTTGTTGGCCCGCCGACTGGCTCCTGTTTTTTGTCTTTTGCTGTGGAGCAGATGACCTTTTCTGTTGATGACTACCTGATTGACTGAGGGGCTTGAGTGAGGTCAGTCGTACTTAAAGAGATATGACAGCACAATAAATCAAGCAATTATAAAAGTGGCAGTTGGTTATACTCATTTGGGAAAATTACAATCCAAAGTTCTTCTGTTGTAGTTTGATAAATCAGGTAAATCAGTGCCTGAGGTTTTTGACATGTGGAGGGGAGTGTTGTGGATATTTTCTGGCGGCTCTGAGAGGCCTTGAAGCATCATTTAGCCGCTACCGCAGCAAACATTCAATTGAAGTCAACTGTGACCAATTATACAGTATACTGGCAGATTGGTAGGCAGGTTAGCAGGGTGCAGCCTGGCCTGCTTGTGAGTGTTTGATTCGAGATACTAAATCCTAGATTATTGCATACACATGGGTACATGTGAATAACATGCAGAAATAGAAAAATCAATTGTTAAATCAATTAGTTGCAACTTCATCCCGCTCGTTTCTGTCATCCAAACATTCCTTCCAACCATCCTAAGTTTGTTCATTCCTTTCATCCACCAAGTAGCATTAACTGGGCAGGTAAGCAGGGCATCACAGGAAGCTTGGCAGACACTCTTTGTTGTTTGTGTTGCTCTCAATAAAGATTGGATTTACAGTAATTCTCCACTCCTCCTTCTCCTCCTCCCAGTCCTCCCTCTCCCTCCTTCCTTCTACACTTTTACAGCCCCTGGCTTCTGCCCATTCCTATAAAACATTACAAACATAAAAACCCACAAGCACTTAAGAGCCATCCTGGTGTGTGTGGGGTGGGATGGGGTGGGCAAACATCCTCCATTTTACACCCCTCAATCACTCTGTCCAGAGAAAGAGAGAGATGGAGGGGAGGGTATATTGTCTCTGATGGGCGAGCTGATTAAGATAGATTGCACAATGAAATGTACGAGTGATGAGTTCATGAGTAGTGTGTATGTGAGCGAACGACTGTCTGTGTGTGTGTGTGTGTGTGTGCGCGTGTGTGTGTGTGTGTGTGTGTGTGTAGGGGGATATGATGTCTCAGGGGCAAAGTTTGCATTAAAACCTTTTTTCAAGTTGATTAAATGCAAATTTGCCTAGCTCTGCTTTTTCACCTGGAAAGTTTAATTCCTCATTTCTATTCTAATGTTTACTTCCATCCACAAGGGTGTTTACATACTTCCTGCATCTGACATTAAATACCATTAATTTAGGCCTACCAAGAAATTAGGATGGAACTGAAATTTTCTTGAGCTTTTGAAATTGAACTGAACTGATATAGCCGCGCCTGGTACTTTTTTATGAAGTCATTTTAGTTTTTTTTGTGGAGCTAAATTGTGTGTAAGATTGAGTGCAGTGGAAAATTTTAGAACTTAGTCTTTCAAACTACACCATATAAAAAAAATGCAATCATGTATGTTGAGTGATTAAAATATCCTGGTGCTGGAGTTATCTTGTGACATATAATATCTTTAGAATTTAACCACTTGCCATGGCTATGATGTTTTTTGCTTGGGTTAAATCAGAATGCATATACACTATATGGCAAAAAGTATTTGCTCACCTGACTTGACTCAGATATGAACTTAAGTGACATCCCATTCCTAATCCATAGGGTTCAATATGATGTCGGTCCACCCTTTGCAGCTATAACAGCTTCAACTCTTTTGGGACGGCTTTTCACAAGGTTCAGAAGTGTGTTGATGGGAATTTTTGACCAATCTTCCAGAAGCGCATTTGTGAGGTCACACGCTGAGGTGTTCTATCGGGTTGAGGTCAGGACTCTGTGCAGGCCAGTCAAGTTCATTCACAGCAGACTCTGTCAACCTTGCTTTGTGCAGTGGTGCACAGTCATGTTGGAAAAGGAAGGGGGCCAGCTCCAAACTGTTCCCACAAAGTTGGGAGCATGGAATTGTCCAAATGTCTTGGTATGCTGAAGCTTTCAGTGTTCCTTTCCCCCTAACTAAGGGGCCAAGCCCAGCTCCTGAAAAGAAAAATACCCACACCATAATCCCCCCTCTTCGACCACTTCGCACTATGCGTCTCAGCATCCGCTGACCCTGCTCCGTTAGTTTACTTGGCCTACCACTTCTTGGCTGAGTTGTTGTTGTTCCATGTTCTTATAATACAGCTGACAGTTGACTGTGGAATATTTAGGAGCGAGGAAATTTCAGGACTGGATTTGATAGGCATCCTATCTCAGTTCCACACGGGAATTCACTGAGCTCCTGAGAGCAACCCATTATTTCAAAAATGTTTTTAAAAACAGTCTACATGCCGAAGTGGTTGATTTTTATACACCTGTGGCAATGGAAGTGAATGGAACACCTGATTCCGATTATTTGGATGGGTGAGAGAATACTTTTGGCCATATAGTGTATGTGTATCACATTCCCTCATATGTTTTGACAAGATTATATATACTTCTGCATGTTTACAGCTGAACACAGCAGTTGGCTTACACCAGAAGCACACAGCTGACCTGGCCACAAGATTCTGTTTCTATGATTCCTGAGCCTGCAAGTGTTCTTTGCAGGCTTTGGTATGAAGAGTATACGTTTGGATTTGGTTTGTTGCGTGATAGATCCCTCTGGTCTTTTTCTGCAGGTCAAAGATAAAGCTGTTGGTTACTGCTGCAGACCCATTCACCGTGGCAGCAACTGAAAGATACACGATTAGAGGCAATAGTTTTGTGGCCTGCAGGTGACAGACAGGATAAGAGAGAGAGAGTGGGGGTTTGTTGACTACACTGTAACTTCCTCCCTGATAAAAAATCTAGAATGGGAGCTGCTATGGCAAGATGAGGGGATGACCGTAGGAGCATAGGTCTTGAAAACAGGGTTAGAAGAAAGACGCTCAAGAAAGTTACAAGTCAGGTGAAGGAGAGCAGTTTTTTAAGTCTCCTATTTTACAAGTATCATAAATGTTGCTAAGTTATGGCATCATTGTAACATGCATTGTTTAAAAACAAAGTAGGTCACGAGGGCAATCATTTTTGAGCTGCAATGATTTATGTTCCAATTCCTCTCATGAAGAAATAGTTAGGACATTTGGGCAGTGACACAAATAGTTTAACTCTACTGCTCTGCTCCTCTACAAGGCAGTAGAGAGGCAGCCCAGCCTGAGATGTAGACTTCTTCCTTTATAATTTTTGTATTTTCCAGTAATATTGCTTTAATCATATTGGAGTTATGATCTAATCAGTGATTCCCCAGACAAACCTGTTCGTGGCCTATTGTGTTCTTTCCCTCTCTATACCAAATAGATGAGACCCATCCCAGTGTTGGGTTTAAAATTCGTAGTTCTTCACTGGAACTGCCAAATTTGAGGTTCAAAGAGGTATCACTGAGAATGAAAGAGGCCATCATAAGGGTGACAAAAATAGAAGCAACTATGAGAGATGGAACAATTTGCCATGGCCACTCTGATATTTTGGCATGTTCTTAAGCAATGTACTATTGAACAGATTATACAATTATTTCCTTGTTCAAGAAAAAACCCATCACAGCAAAACTGTCAAAAGTCTATGAACAAAAAATATCTTCACTAATATACATACCTTAGGTTTACTACAAAGTGTAAACACCCGGTAATGCTGAGGGACAGATTATATGTTGACTGAAAATGGAAACACAGAAATACAGGCAAAGGTAATTCCTATAAGAAGTTGAGAAGGAAATGATTTTAAAGGAAATGTGCAGAGAGGAAAAGGAACAGCTCACAATCTCAAGTGTTGATGTAAGTGTAATACTTTGCCATGATTGACTGCCAATAGAATTGGGTTACTGATCTTAAGAGATGATATTTATAGAACTGCAGTGTGTGTTCTAAACTATGCAGGGCCTTACTCTGTGCTAAGATTTTGCTAAATACTGCAAACCTGAGAACACTTCTTCACTGCACAAATGAATAGGGGCACAAAACATACCATGAACAACGGTGAATATTGTGGAAAATTGGCCGCAAGCATTTCTGCTGTTTTTAAATACCCGTGGAAATAGTGGAACCGGATAGAATCTTACTTTTTGCCCAAAAACTACAGCAGCAGTGAGAGCCCAGCACATCATACCTTCAGAGCACAGCCGTAAACTGACAAAACTCTTGAAAACTATGAGTACATATTTCATCAAGTTTGAGAAACCTACAATAGTTGCTATTAAATTATGTGTGTCAAACATTACAGAAATATAATTTCCCCACAAGATATTAATGTATTGTTCTTAATACCAGTACATGACGACAGAAGTGTTTCCAGAAGGCACTGAAAAGTGATCACCATGTCTGAGTGTGCCAGAGGTGCGAACTACATCTGGATGACTGCTACCTCTATTTGTATTTGCTATGAATGCGGTTACTTTGGCATTACCATGAAATTGTGAAACCAGTTCTCACTAAGCTTATTTGGTTTGTCGCCAAGAGGAGTAGTAAACAACGCTTAAAATGCCTGTCAAGTCAAGATTCAAGTCTGAATCAGATATGAGTAAAGAGTTTGAATCTCCCTTATCAGTCTTTGCTGTTATGACCCAGCTCTCTTAACTTATTGTTTTTGTTCCTCATCTTCATTCTCTGTGGGTCCTTATAAAATTCTAGGTAGATGTCAGTTGTTTTTGCCAATGTGCCTGCTGACTGTCTGAATCTAACTGACCAGCTGGGCCCTACTTTAAATGAGAAGACCGTGGAGCTACAGGAAAAATGTATTCGGCAACAGTTATTCAAAAAAGTAAAGCCACATCGAAAGCAGTGGCCAGCACTGTGCCTCACTTTTAGGTAGGATGTGGCTAAAAATGATTTAGGAAAATTAGTGCCAATAAAAGGTACATCATGAGGAGTCAAGTGAAATGCAAAGGTCCATGCAAATGGTGGGCTAAAAAGGAATGTGACATTGGAAGCTCGTAACATCATCAACATCCTTTGTTGAAGGGGGTCATATATAATATTATGTTTCTGCGTTTTTCATACTTCAAGGTGTTCTGAAGATAGGGGCATCTGCAGCACCCAGAGAAGACTTTTAAAAGACTTTTAATGCATGTATTACCTCACGCAAGTAATATCAATATGTGAGGAGGGTTTCCTTGCTGTTAGATATTGCCATGGTGATTCTGACTGGTTTCACACAACTGAAAGAGACAAAGATTTGGCTGAAAGATACCACTTGTAGTCTGGCTTATTACTCAGAGAAGACCATAATTGCTTGCGTCTCCCTTTTTTTACATGACAAATGAGACTGCTAAAAGCAATGGCATAAATTATTTGTTTTTTGTGTTTTAAATTTATATAACTGTGAGGAAAGAAAGCAAGTTAAAAGTCCCTTTTTTAGTTTCTCTCCAATTCGGACCAGACGTTGGTTGTTTCAACTCCGATTCATATTTGCTAAAACATTGGGGTTTTTCCATCCTTCCACCAATTTTTATGAAACTCAGCTGGGTAGTTTTTAAATTCATCCAAATACCACCAAAAATATTTTATGACGTTCTTGGGCTATGTATATATAAGATATTCTTATTTGGAGGAAAGTAATACATACGGACTTGAACATTACCATTGACAGAAAAAGTAAAATAGAAGTCAACAATGTATTAAATGTATTGTCAGACTGCATGAAGATAAAGGGCCAAGTTTTTTCATCTTGGCTGGCTCTGTCAGGCATGATATCACATCAGTTCACTGTTGGAACAACTTCTGTTAATTAAAGGAAAATCTACAGTACATGGAGGGGTATTCTTGGATTCAGAGATGATGAAAGGACTCAGGTGTTGGGAGACATGGATGACTTGTCTCAGGCTGGCATCATCTGTAACAGCTTAAAGATAAAGGTGAGAGGGATGTGCTTAGGATCCGGTTTGGTGATGTCAAGAGGATAATACAGGAGAACTATCTGCTTGGCAGGACATGGCTCATGCCACCACATTTTCATTTTCTCATGGTGGTACAGTGTAATATGTTTCTTCTCCAAGAACTTCTTCAATAATTCTTACGTTGCTTGTCAATGGTGCTTATCATTAAGATCAGTCACAGCTTTTGCGCCACCACCAGAATATATGTAGGATATGGTTGGGAATAACGTGCTGGTCTTAGTTGTCACTGAATTGCTAAAATTGTTTCTTAATATTTACCTAAACTGGGTGTTCCTCACCTAACTGAAGATAACCAAAGCATAGTGGGAGTCTTTGCGTGCTCAATTCCTTTTCTGGGCTTTTTCCAGTATCAGACCACAGATTAACATATTTTTTCCCATTGATCTACACTGATCATCAAAAAATCCTCACCATGCGACGGTTATTTTTTGTATGGTTTAGTATGAATATCTTGCCGTACTTGAAACAGGATTGTAGAATTTTAGTTGCCGTATTTTTTTCCTCCTTCACTTACGGAATAAGCGTTTTGCCCTTTGATGCCTGCCGCTTTGTCAAAGACACATTCATCTTAGGTTTTAATCTGTAGAGTCATGTTATGATCGGGACTCCTTGTTTTTATCGAGAGACTGAGGAGACTACAGAAAGTCCAGAGCAGTGACTGCTAATGTATCTTAGGCCATTCAGTGTGCTCTCTCTCTCTCTCTCTGTCTCTCTCTCTCTCTCTCTCTCTCTCTCTCTCTCTCTCTCTCTCTCTGTCTATCTCTGTCTATCTCTATCTCTTGTTGCTGCTGCTGCCAGATATCCACCCTTGAGCTCCTGTCAGCTCCTCTTAGGACAGGCTCAGATTAGAAGATGCAAAATGTCACAATAAGTTTATTATCCCATAAAACAGTTAATATGTTTGGGATCAAAGACATACTATAACTCAGGCTCACATTTTTATGTAAAGATTCTCTGTCGATGCCCTACATGATGCAGTTGTACTGTATTCCTGAGTAATAACACTGGTTCTTAAGCTGTTGTTATGGTCCAGAACAAATCCCTCGTGAAATGCAATGTTTGTCTCCGCTTTAGTGACTGTACTTCCTGAGTTGTAGTTCCCATAGCAGTATTCCCACTGCACTGACTTTGTGTTTTGTGAAGCAGCGCTAATGGATACGCTCACTCAATGTGCCTATCAACTGTCTGCATACTCCAACGCTTACAGTGGAAAATTGGTATTGCTGATGTTGCCTCTCTTTCTCTGGGAGTATAATGTAGAGTCAGAACGTAACCCTGCGTTGACCACTGGTTATTTCTGACACCTGTGTTCCTGGAAGAAGATAACAAAATACATGTTTACCATTTTGCTTTTGTATTTATTTAAGAAAATATTGACAGTGTAGGAAAAAAGCCTCATCCGTTTTGATTTTATTCAGTAATATCAGCATATGCAGTGATTGTATATACTAAGTGCTATGACTGTTAACTGTAATTATCAATTCCAACTCTTTAATAACAATTTATTTTACAATGCTTTATTTGTTTTTACCATAGTGCTGCGCTGGCCAAGTAAGGAAACTATTCCTACCTCATGTAGTCATGCCATCTAATGACACTCAAATGCTCAGGGGGACTGATATCTTAGAAAAGCTGAGGGTTTAGAGAAAACATTCTGGACAACTGTGACAGCCTTATGCTTGGCTGCTGAAACTGAGCGCCTTTCCTTGCATCACAACATCTCAAAGTGAATTTCAAAACAGATGGCACAATTGCTAACAGCATGTTGTGTGCCAGGTAGCTTGCTGCACAGCGGTTAGTTTTCCATTTTTGAAATTTCTTACTGTACAACAATACTGTAGTAATTTCAAATCGAATAAAAGGCGTTCAAGCTCAGTCCCCCCACAGCCTGTAAAGCTGCAGCCCTCTTCTACCTCAGTGCTGTTGGATTCAAGTTATTTGTGTTCATCCCTATTTCAACCCAAGTCCAGACTTGCTCTTTGTGGTGGTGATATATATCAATATATATATATTTTTCCCAACATTTTATCATTCTTTTGGCAAGAATAATTTTCAGTTGTTGCAATAATCCTTTTTTATTTTTCCCTTTTATTTGTGTTGAGCTTGAACTGATTGTGTGAAGGATATAATAGTAGCTTCAGTCAAAATAAATCCCCTCTTCAAACAGCATTTCTCATTCTGATATATCATTTTCAAACTTTGGCAAGCTGATATAAAAGATTATATTTATTAATAGTTAAATTTAACAAATCATTTAGCTTGTATTGTCAGAATACATTGAAAAATGATTCATGCCAGTCCTCTGTGTTGAAGATGACCTATAGATTGAACTGAGATGAGCAAAGAATTCCAGAGTATTCCTCAGAGGTAGACAAGCTGACTTCAAACAATGTGTATTCAGTTCAAACAAGACGAGACTTTTTAGCAGTTGATATGATGGAAAAATATAGGTAATAGGGCAGGAGAATTAGACTGTGGATGGCAGAGAAAAAGCAAGTATACAATCTAGTGAGGAATGAAGGAAAAGCAATCTTAATGTACTGGGGGAGATAATTATGAGAGACAGATAAGAATTAGTGCTTGATGGAGAGAAAATAGAGGGGCCTAAAGTCCTACTCCAGTCAAAACTGAATTCAACTTTTTTCTACGGTTTGATCTCAGATACTTCATTCCGTCGAATTATATTTAAATTTTCCTTAAGGGGAATTTAATTTTTTGAAACCATTCTTGTCCATTATTAAATAAAAACAAGTTTGATGTCAAAACTTTATAATTCTAATTGGTGAAGTAATCCTAAATCACCAAATGTGCAAATTGATAGGAGAAAGTGGCATTGTTGGACTCTGAATGTGGTAATGGAATGTGGTAACCTTCACCATACAACTTGTGTTGGACACAAAATTCACTATCACTTTAAAAGGTAATGTAACTAGATGACCGATGAGGGCATGAGCTTCATGAAATTGTTTGTCTTGGCCAAATCCTATTTTAGAATCAGAGCTATCAGAGTGTAAGTCTGGTGTCTCAACAAAATTGTGCCGGATGCTAAGATTACAGCATTAGCAGCATGAAAATCAGGACCTAAAGGTCCAAGGCTAACAGCTGATTTAAAACTGTTTTGCCTTGTCAGAATTGACATCTTCATTGACGTATGTTCTCACAGCACAGATTTATCTCTAATCACTTACCCAAAATCCCAAGTATGAAGCGCCTCACAATGATTTCTATACAGCTCAAACTACCCCAGAGACTGTGTTTATCATTTTGTAAGGTTGCAACAGTTTCAGGGTTTAAAATTATTTTGGCCGGATTTGATGAGATCTGAAACTTTTGTCGTGCAATATTACAATTCATAGTAGAGACAGGACCCTTCGTATTGACCTCCGCTGTAGAGATATATACCACAGTTTCAGAAATAATTTAAATTGTTAATGTTTTATACAGTAGTTGCCAAGCACAAGTATATATTCCTTTGTTGTATCTTTGTTTGACAGTACTTGATTAAAAAAAAAAAAAAAAAAAGCTGATACTGGGGAAATGTCTCACTCACTTCTATCTGAGAACTACCACTGCAAGAAATTTGTGTCAACATTCTGTAATTTTAATTTAAACTGATCTCTAGCGCTTGCTTTTTTCATCTTGTGCTTCATGTTATATGTTATTAACCTGTATGTGTGAACATGCTTACACATTTGTGTTTAAAGCGGAGTTCCTTGCACAATTTTGACCATTGCCCTGTCTGACCTTCAATCTAGAAGCTCATATCCCTTGCTTTTTTTAAAGTGCTGAAGTCGAGCTGTTACATCCACTCTGTCCTCTTGTATCTTTGTCTTTGCCACGGGTGCAGTTTGGAGGCTGCGGTAGCTCTGTGACTTGGCTTCATCATGGAATTTGACAGTGCTGCTGCTCTAGTTTTTCCAGTCCAGATCTGTCCAAGTTAATAATGGCACAAATGTCAGAAGCGCACGTTACTGGTCATTTGGGCAGCAACATTAATGTTCAATGTGAGCTGAAAAATTTGAAGTTTGAAGGTTCATTGCCCTGAGTTTATGTGGAATGCTTCAGTGTCGTTTGTTACTCAATTTGAGTGAAAATTGAAGAAATGATAAAACACTTCACGGGGCTTTGCACATCTCCAGATCATCATTGTGTTCCCCTTCCCCCCTTTTCCTCATCCCTTTACACAACATCCGAGTGCTATGACCTGTGAGGAGTAAAACACTGGCATTAGACAAACGGGTTTCAGATAGATTTATGCCTGACATTGAGAATGTACCCTTGGACAGTTAATCCCTAATGTCTTTTTGGTCAGTAAATAAACAGTAGAAGAAAAGTCAGACTAACAGAGTTTGCAGAAAAGCTCATTTGTGCTAATTATTTCACTCCCACCCCTCCTTTGTTAAAAGCTTTCCAACCCCTCCAATCAATTGCCACTTTAGTGAGCAGGAAGGGATAAAGGAAGTGCGAGCCTCATTAGCCTGATTGGGCCAATGTGGAAGATGGAAAGAGATGGAGTGAACGAGGACGTTAAAGAGAAGAGGAGTCAGCTTGATCATTAGTATTTGGCCCATGAGAAGCGACTAATATCAAAGGAGATTTTACCTTCAAAGTCTTGGTGTGTTTTTGAGAGCTGTGAATCATTTGTACCAGGAATTGATCCTATGATGATACACTAAATGTATGTCTGTGAAGGTTGTTAGTCATTTAGGTCATGGTTCTCATGAGCTGAGGAGGGCGCTCGGATCTTGATACGAAAAGTCTTCTGTAAACTGAACAAGTCCAGTTGCTATGATAAGATTGAATGACAAATACAGATAAATACAAATAAAATGCCAAAAATTACCTTTACTTAAAACTTTATGATCCTTATGTGGGGAAAGTAGCTTTGCAGCCAACATAGAAACAAAAACAACAGCAAAGACAATAACAACAATCCAACGCAGCAACATATACCAGATTAATTCGACAGAACAATGAGTTGCATGTTATAGGGGAGACCGATTAAATAAATCTTTCTATGAGGCCTATAGTTTCCTTTATCTATTCCTTTAGGTGCCTGTGGAGATATCCCTTGGTTAACACAAGACCCGTGACCACTCCGCTTGGGTTGTTTTTTCCCCTTATCTATAATTGGTACTGAGTATTAAAGGTTTTTTTTTTTTTTTTTTTTTTTTTTACATTTTTTGTACTTTTTAACTTGGACAAGCCTTTTCAAATCACACTTCAATGCTTAGATGTTTCCTGTAGTGAATGGAGTAATCATTAGTTTCGGTTTTGCATTTGGCTGCTGTCACTGTGATTCTGACACATTGGGATACAAACACACGTACGAGATCCTGCATGCAGTTTTCCGACTATTACAGGTGTTGATAGATACATATTAAGTGCATCTCAACTTTAAGGGACTTTTCTGTTTCCACCATATGCTTAAGTTCCTGCAAGACTGAACAGAGCCACCTATGCTCTTATTTTGAGTATTTGCAGTAAGTTAATCTATCCATCTATTATTTTTAACATCATATTTGATATTTTATTCTATTTTTTCCCTCCAAGAAAGAGTGCTGTCCTTTAGCTTAACTTAGTGTATGCAACATTAAAAGTACACTTTTAAGTCAAGGGTACACTGTTTAGCCATTTGAAAGCACCGATCAAAAGTTGTTAGTTCTTAATCGTGTGTGTCAGTGACCATTGTATATGTAAGATGTCAGTTTAATAATGCTTTAAAGACAATACAATCAATCATACAAAACAGCATTAAAAGTCAATAGTGTCTAATGGTCTGACAAGCACTTAGTTTTAAACTTACAGAGATAAATTGACTTTAAAAAATGGGCAAACTGACTGGGACATATTATTCAAGACCTGTTCTCTGAGTTTTGAGAACCTGACGTTAATGTGTCCATTGTAAAGAAGCCAGCTGCTAAACATAAGCTTTATTTTTGCGCTGTCTTACTTAATGTCTTGCTCAGTATGGTTAACTTTGTTTTGTACTTGTAGATTAATACAACAGAAAAAGCATACTGCTTGCAATTTTCTTTCCAAATGTTGGTTCTTGAGCCAGACTGAGTATCAGTCTTGTATGAAGATGCTGGATGAGTATCCAAAGCCGTAGTCTACTCAGATTGATTGCTTGAGCAGTTCCAAAGATGAAGTAAGGCAGCCTTCTCCAAAGGAAGGGTGATGTTTTTTTACATGCAGAACTTATATGAGGCACAATAGGCATATACTGTATACTCCTATCTGTCTGTCTGTCTGTCTGTCTGTCTGTCTGTCTGTCTGTCTGTCTGTCTGTCTGTCTGTCTGTCTAAAATGCTCAATACAAGATGCAGCAGAACTACTTTTTCATTGTTTCTGAAACAATGACAGAGATTTTTCTTTTTAATTTAAACCCTGCTTCACAGAACCACAATTACTGTCTATAAATCCAGTTCCGTGTCTATCTGTCTATCTATATATGAAATAGATATAAATGAAATTTGGAGGCATTTTGTGGAAAATTACCCTTACTTTTGGGAGTGGTAGTTGAATAATTATGTATAATGAAGCCTGATGATGGACCTCCATTTCCTCTCATCTATGTAATCACTGCTTTGAATAAAGTGCAATGACTGTAGCATTGTTACCTTTAAATGGGCTTCAAACCGACATAGTGGCCTCCCCCTGTCTCTCCACCAGTAAGTGCAAGGGGCCCTCATTCACTCACTCACATCATATGTTGATACAGTCATTTAATCACACATGCAAATGCAGTGAGTACAGACCTCACTGGATTATCAGAGCTTAGGGAATGACAGGACTATTTTTATAAGTTATTGATCCACTTATCATGCTGTTGCTGTTGTCCATAGGTAGAGCAGACACTGATTTGAAGTCAGAGCATTAGTTTGAATTCAGTGAGAGGTCTGATTATTTTTCTTTTTTTCCCCAGGCTTTCAGACATTTTCTTCTTTTTTGGCAATTCATTCATGCCAATCAGATGTTTCGTTCAATCTATAGTAGAATGGTGTTTGAATCTGTGTCTGTTGTGCAGGTCACTCCACTGTAGGTATATATTTACATGAATTATCAGTTTGCCACTGATGGTGTTGATCACTGCCCTGAGCTTAGATGAAACAGATTTTTATTATGAAGTCAGTTTGAATGACAGACAAAACAGTTTTGTATGTAGTTGCTTTGTGATCGGCGTTAGATCTGGTAACCAAAGAAAACGTGTGAAAACTTTTTATGTATAATGTTGTCAGCCTTAAAAATTTTTGGCGGTAGGTATTGTGTACTTATCTCAGCAGGTAGTAGGTTCCACTTAGACAAGAGCAGGCAAACTGGATTTCACTTGGCTGTCATACCAGGTTAAGTAGCTAGCACTTAGCTCTGAGCCAGGAGATTTGTTTATTTATTTTTTAATTTCCTTTATTTTTTCAGCAGCATTTGTAGAGATTTAATTTTCTATAATTAACTTTCTGGGGATTTACATTTGGCCCCTTCATGTAGAATTTATCCAGGTAATGCCATATTTCTGCATGCTTTCTCACCTTTTGCCTAAACATCTTGAAATATTTTGAGGGGTTTAACAACATCATCAGCCCTTTATATGGTGGTGGTGAGGGGCGGTGTAAATGAGGACATTAGGATGTCCACTGAATTCCACTGATATGCTTATTTTGAACCTGCCTTTCCACTGTAGGGGGTCTTCATTTTGTAATGGTGATACGAAGCTAGTCAAGTGAGAATGAACATCTTTCAGCCCAGAATACCTGACTTGTATAATCCTAGCTGTTAGGCAGGTTTGATGACCTCTTTTATTCCTCATCTATTCAACCCATTTTGATATATTCAAATATTAAAAACACAGATTTTTATATATGGCCCTGGGTGTTTGTCTTCAGAACACAAACAAGGACATATATTTAATATTCTGAATCAAGAATATTTATTCACTCATTATTATTCATTCATATATTTGTATACTTCTTTTCAGGAATTAGTCCATCAGAGGGACAGCACATGTTAGATGTTTTGGAGAGAAGGTCAGAGAGGCCAGACTGAGATGGTTCGGTCATGTACAGAGGAGGGATAGGGACTATATTGGTAGACGGATGCTGGAATGGGAGATGCCAGGCAGGAGATCTAGAGGAAGACAGAAGACAAGATTTATGGACGTAGTGAGAGAAGATATGAAGGTAGTTGGCGTGAGAGAGGAGGATACAGAGAATAGGGTTAGATGGAGAAGGTTGATTCGCTGTGGCGACCCCTGAAAGGGAAAAGCCGAAAGGAAAAGAAGAAGAAGAATATTAGAATACTTCTTTGCACAATTAAAGTTAGAGGCTGATCAGATGTGTGTGAGTAAACTCCCCAATTGCTGGTAAATCTTTCTTGCATAACAAAATGTCAAGGACACTGTGATATATTGAGATCCAAAGGAAACCTCAATCACAGTACTGTCAGGCACTGGAAAAAATTTATTACACCCTTTGATTCTTCTGTGTTCTGCAAGATCAGTGTCATGTGATGGGTGTATGTTGTGCACATCCACAAATGATCCTTTATTTGTGTACATTTGTGTTTGACGGTTGGTAAAGTAAATGAAGTACAACAGGATTTTGAAAAGATTTTAAGTGTGTATATTATTTTGAAAGATGAAGATGTATTTTTAGTATGGATACAAAAAAAGACGTGTGATAGACTGGGGACTGGTCCAGGGTGTACCCTGCCTCTCTCCCAATTAAAGCATCCCCGCGACTCTAAGTGCAGGATAAGCGAAAGGAAGATGAACGTGTATTATGGATACAATAAACAAGGGTTACCTGGTTTAATTCATATTTTGGTAATTTTCAGAGTCAGCATGTCCTTTTGAAAAAAGCAAAACCAAATATATACCAGTCTTCCTCTTCATACTCTTTAACCTCCTGAAACTGTTTTTCAAGGCTAGGCACTCGAGTGTTCAATAGATACATCAAAATGTGTATAAAACTTTTCTAAATACTGCTTATCCTGCACAGATTGTTGCAAGGGACTTGAGCCAATCCAAGCTGACAGTGGGGGAGAGGCGGGGTCCGCCCTGCACCCCTTACCAACCCATCACAGGGCCCCACACACGCTTACACTCTGTAATGATAAGGTTTTTTTTGTTTCTTTTTTCAAAGGGCTCATTATTGCTAAGAATTTGCATACCTGTCTAACTGTGTTAAAAAGGAAGGTCATTTTTTTCCAAAATGTAATTACATTTACTCAATTAAAAAAAGAATAATCAGTGTAGAGAGACGTTCTTTTATATACCCTTGATTTTATCATCCATGTAATTTTAGAGAGGGAGAGCAGGAGAGGGTTTCTCTATGCTAAAATATAAAATGAAACAACCAAAAACCCACAAACAACAAATACACCAAAAATTTCGACTACCACACTGAGGGATTTAAATGAATCAATTTTCTGTCTGTGCATCTAAGTAGCTTTTTCTATAGTCAATATTTGGAATTATTGCAAGTGTTTTCAATGGATTCGTAACCAATGACCATTCTCTTAAACGAGGACCAGCCTCTGAGGAAAATACCTGTGTGGCATCATGGGCACATTCCAGCAATAACATTTGACTTTGATTATTAAAACATTAATTCTGCATGCCTGTAATAATTTTATTCTGAATAAATGTCAAATTAATTGTGTTTGAATTTTTTATATGAGCAAAATGCTTTTTCCTGTGCAATGGTCTGAGTTAGTCAATGACTGTCCGACATTCATGCTTGCTTGCACTTTATGACTTTGAGTAATTAGTGAGCCGCTACCTATTGATGAAATGGACATATGAACATGTTGAGAGAGAAGTTGAAGTGATCTTTTGCCATTTTTTTTATTTACAAAGCTTTGTGAAGCCAGAGCACCTTCAATTTTCCATTGTCCTATCTAACAAGAGGTTTGGGTTTGTGTGACGCTAACAGTACTCTTAGGCTCTGTGATGCTGCACTGCGATGTGTCAGCAGTTTCAATTCAGTGCCCATGACCCCTCTGCCCATTCAGACTGGAAGCAAAGAACAGTGGCTTATCATGCAGTGAACATGAACAAAGTCGTTTTTTGAAATATGGAAAGGCGAATAGAACGGAGCAGACGAACTGCAGAGGTGTTAACAGCCTTAATGCTGATCTCTGGAGAAACGAACTTCTTGGTGACAGCTCTGCATCCACTTTAATAAGCACACTTCTTTTAGACTTTCTGTCAAATATGTATTCAAATATGTAACTGCTTCCTCAAATATTAACTTCCACTGGGGAATATGTCAGTCTTCTTCTTTTCCTCTCCGCTTTTCTCTTCAGGGGTCACCACAGCGATACATCCTTCTCTATTTAACCCTATTCTCTGTATCCTCCTCTCTCACACCAACTAACTTCATATCCTCTCTCATTACGTCCATAAATCATCTCTTTGGTCTTCCTCTAGCCCTTCTGTCTGGCAGCTTCAATTCCAGCATCCGTCAACCAATATATTCACTGTCCCTCCTCTGTACATGACCGAAGCATCTCAGTCTGGCTTCTCTGACTTTCTCTCCAAAACATCTAACATGTACTGTCTCTCTGATGGACTAATTCCTGATCCTATCCATCCTTGCGACTCCCAAAAAGAACCTCAACATCTGCATCTCTGATACCTCCATCTCTGCCTCCTCTCTTTTTGTCCTTGTCACTGTTTCTGTTTCTTGCTGCGACCAACCCTCAGTCCTCTCCTTTCCAGAGCATACCTCCACCTCTCAAGATTATCCTCAGCCTGTTCTCTGCTCTCACTCCAGATCACGATGTCATCTGCAAACTTTATGGTCAATGGAGATTCTTGCCTAACCTCATCTGTCAGCCTGTCCATCACCACTGCAAACAAGAAGGGGCTCAGGGGTGATCCCTGATGAAGTCCCACCTCCACCTTGAACTTCTCTGTTACACTTACAGCAGACATTACCACTGTGTCACCGCAAGCATACATGTCCTGCATCAGTATAACATACTTCTCTGCCACTGCAGACTTCCTCATACAATGCCAGAGTTCCTCCTGTCGTATGCTTTTTCTAGGTCTACAAAAGCGCAATGCAGATCCCTCTGACCTTCTCTGTACTTCTCTATTAGCATTCTCAAAGCAAATACTTCGTTTGTAGTACTCTTGTAATATGTTACAGTATTGAGGCTAAATACACTTCAGATGGCTTTCAATTACACATACACACACCCATGATTTTCTTAAAAAAAACAAAAAAAGACAATGAACAAAACTGAACATCCATGGAACAATGGAATAAGATGTCTTTTTATTCACAATACTTTTTTAAGGATCTGTTGTTTACTCACCCTTGGAGTGGCTTTATTCTGTAACTGTTGTTCAATACAGGTAAGTTGTAGAACAGGTACTAATATGGGTCTACTTCTTGACACTTGTGATGTGTCAGGGTTCGATAGTTTTACTCATTACTAAAATGAATGAATGACACTTGATGGGAAAATTTGGTTTAAGCTACAACATAAGAATATTTGTAATCGGTGAATTTCCATGTATATTATGCAATCATAAAATACATATCAAGGATTAGAAGAGCCCTCTAAGTGCCATTTTTGGATTCTTATATTTTGAATGTCTTTTAGTATCTTATTTTTCAAACGTGCAGCTTTGGGTTTCCTCCCTCCTCTTTGAATGCAACATCCAGCAGTATCCTGTGTGCTGCATCTTTGAGATGATCACAATCTACTCTTGAGGCATTTTCAACTGCATCATGAATGATTTAACGGGCTCCTGGAATTCATTTTTGTTTTTTGGCAGTGACATGTGTGCCGTTACTGAAGAGAGGACGAGCGCCAGTTCTCATGAGAAATCACAAGACACTGTAAGCACAAGTACTGTGGCTTCTTCAAGGTCCACGGTGGAGCCCTGGAGAAATGGGCGGAGAGTTGACCATGAGTGAAGGATTTAGAGCTTTGGAAGAACACATTCAGTAGGAGTCCAAACCTTATCTGAAGTTCGGTTCCTCCCACACTTTGTTCATGTAGGAAAGAGATGAAAGCAAATGCCTGCTAATTTTTCCTGTGAAGAAGACTGAAATTCATCAATAATTTACTTTATGCAAGTTTTGAGAACATAATGAAAACAGAGACATGGTTATAAACGGTTGAAATTTGTTCCAATTTCAGGTGCACATTTAATTAACAGCTATTGCGTATTATATTTTGAAAAGAGATGCACAAATATTTAACACAATCAAAAGATGTTGAAAAACCCATGATTAAAATACTGACTGTCGCACCATATAGGGTCGAATCATTTATCCTTTTGAACAGAATGTATCTGGAGTTCAGTGTGCCGAGTGCACTATTTTTCTTTTGAAGATTTTTTTTTGTCCTCTCTTTTCTCACTAGATGCATCTTTAAAAGGCACCAAAGTGTCTCTCTTGATAGACAGCCTGATTTATAGTTTGTATGTCCATAATCCCCATGAGGGTATGTTAGATTTTTCTCTGCCATGTTTATTCCTCTGTCCTCTCAACCTAATGCGACCGAGGAACCAAAACCACAGCTCTGTGTTTGTTTGATGACTTCATAGTTGTGAGGTAATTCCCAGGTTCTTTGCAGTGAAGAAAAAAAAAGTCATTTGGGAACAGTAGTCTGTCACTGAAGCGGAGAAGCATGTGCATATATAATTATTTTGCCTACATTCCTACAAAGACATTCAAAATTAATCAGATGTTTCTGGCCTGTCTCAGATTAACCACTAACGATTTGTGTTTTGATGCTTTTTCAGTCAGAGCTGTCTGCAGAGCGATAGTTCAACTTTTAACAGCACTTGCTTTGTAAAATGATCTGTTGATTTGATGTGGGCAAATGCGTGTGGTTACTTTTTTTTCTTTTTTTATATGAGCTCTGTCAGAGCTGTCCTATTGCAAATCTTACATGGTTTCGTCTTGTAGCAAGGTAATATGTTACATTCTTGTAAATGTCTGAGCAAGGAAAGCAGTTTGTGAAACTGCGTTCTGTCTTAAATTCTGGGCGTGGTATGGTTTTAATGCTTGCCTTATGCTCACGATGTGCTCTAGGATTAGGTGTATTTGGTCTTTGCATGAATTATGTGCTTTCTTAAGGAAAAGGTCAATTCTCATTAATACATGCCTTAGAGCAGCCATGTCCAAAGTCCGGCCCGCGGGCCAAATGCGGTCAGTGTTCAAATTTACACAGGCCCGCAGCCTCTGTCAAAAAATCAAGGATGCGGCCGCCAGCACTGTTGACCACAGTATAAAACACTGTGTACAAAAAGCTATTTCATATTTATATAGTTTATGTTATTTTCCTGGTCACGTTTTGAATTTAGAAGTTCTTAGTGAGCATTTAATCGTGAATCATATGCAATGTTTCAAATGAACCTAGATATGTTTAATCTTTCTGAAAGTTTTTTTTTCCAGACAGACTTTTCCTCATTTTATATGGTAGACAAATATGAAAGACAGAGTGATTTAGTAAGTAAAAACTTTAGATTTGTGTTCTGTGTTAAGACATGAAAAGTATGCCCTTCGCAATAAAAAAATAATGAAATAGTTAATTTGCATTTAATGTTAATGGTTCAAAGAATGTCAGGCTGAATGGTTGGCCCTCACACATTTTCACCTCACCAAATATGGCCCTCTTTGCAGAAGGTATGACACCCCTTCCTTTGAGTGTGTGAATATATTTCTTTCCTCTCCACATTTACTAACAATAAAATGTCAATTACTGGCTTCCATTTGCTTTAAATTACTCGAATTGACAAACCTAAATTTGGAACAGATATCTAGATTATATCTTCTTGATTTATACTGGCACCTTGGACAGGAGTGCTATTCAGTATTATCTTGGTTAATTGGTTGGTTAGAAAATATTAAATTGCAGAGATTAATTTCCCCACAACGGATTGGTTCAAAGTCAGGTGGATATTCCGTATTCCTTCCATTTTTTTCTTTTATTGTGCATTAATAATTAATATATAAAATTAATCAAACATTTTGAAAAAAACTAATCGTACAAATATTTTTGTGGTCTCGCTTCAATAGAAGCATAAGCAGATATTGTCCTTTGTAGTTGAGAGAGGCCAGGATTTAATATTTCACTTATAGGCTACCAAAAAGAGTCGTACATGATTTTATGACTTTGTCAATAGGACATTTAAATGTTGCCCATTGACTCTTAAGGGTGTAATCCTAATTGTCTTCACCACTCTGTGAATCAATACAATGTCAGTTTTGTGGTTACTTATTCCCACTGACTCAAGAGAAAAGTCACTGAACACACTATTGTGCTTGTATGCACCTTTGATGTAAGGGGTTTATATGTGAGACACCATCAAAGCTCTTTTTTTTGCTTGATTTGTACAAGGATGACCCACTTTTAGATATTTCATGGAAGCCTATCTGAATGCTACTTTTTGATCCTATTTGTTGCAACTTAAGAATCAACGGCAGAATCAGCAGATTACTACTTTGGTCTTATTGTTTAGTCTAATGTCTCTTCGAATAAATTAGCAAGAGGAAGTGACACAAGATAATGGACTGCAACAATAAAAGGCTTCCGTAATAATTGCTGAGAACTCAGGGCAGTGTTACTGTGAACTATAATTAGCACTTTAAAGCGTTCTGTGCTTTTACTTTGTATCAAACAAACGGTTTGTACATTATTTGGCCTAAACGTTTTAAAGCATCGAAACATTTTTACATTAAATAATTGATTTGGAATTTTGTGTTCAATGTTGTCCGAATACAATAATTGTTGAAGTAAAAACAAAGCTTTGGTCTAAGGTGGTTTTACAGTCAGGCATCTGCTAAGCTGCAATGGGGTATTTTTTGTATGCACAGGCTACACTTTTAAAGTTGTCAGAGCTTTCAAGGTTGGTGAAAGCTATCAGAGGTAACTATTAGTTTGGACAATTCAAAACATCCCATTTTGGAGCTAGTTATGCACCACCTAACATTAAATGGCATTTATACACTCCATAGATGTGTGTACTTACCAATCACCATATATGCTTTTTGTACAGTATTTGAGTACTTTTTGACAATTTTGACATGTCCTTTCACATTATCTAATATGTATTAAGGTGCAGAAAACACCCAATGATCCAAATAACCTCTCAGTTACTTGTCTTTCAGAAAACAACTCTTTCCCCGACAATTTGGAGTAATTTCGTGATAGAAATATGTTGGGTACGACAACTAAAATGCTTTAAAATGGATTTATGATGCTACATATTAAGGGCAATGGCTTGTGGTCTAAATTACCTGCTTTTCAGCTGCCTGTCCAGAGCAAATGCACCATCAAAGAAGAGTGTCAGTGTTTGAGTGTCATACAGGTGTCCTCAGTCAATCTCTGTTGCAAAAAGGACTTGACCTTTCCTTGCTCTCACTTTCATACTGCATCATAACTGCAGTCACTTTTTGGTAAACCATATCATTATTTGATTTTGATTGTTCAAATTATTCTGGTCACATCTTTATGGAATTGCTCATGAGCCTGATTGTTAGTTTTGAGTATATATATGAGTATTCATGGCATCTAAAAATATGAATTGGCCTCTTTCCTCTGACTGCAATTGCAATGTTTTGGTTGTAGATCATTGCTTTTGAAAGCATTTACACAACTGTGATACAGATTTTAGCATCAATAATTGGATAAGCATTGAGTGAATGAGTGTTGGGGAAGAAATAATACGATATATGTCTCTCGATGGATATAAATTAATTAGGTAAGTGTGCCTTTTTCTCACTCTCACACACGTGTGCATACGTGTGTGCGTGCGCACACACACACACACACACACACACACACACACACACACACACACACTTCTGACAGACACTCCCTCACAACACACATCACAAGTAGTTACTCTAAGATGGACACTTATACACTCCTCTGTCCATTATATTGATCCATGCTTACCCAAGCATTAGCACTCACTTGGTATGTCATCCAAATACAGCAGCATAGAGCATAAACACTTCTGTTCACACTATTCGCTTGTCTTGGTGACACATACAACCACAAATCGAATTAAAACATAGAAGTTGTTCTGTTTATCAACCATGTATGATTTAAAAAGGTCTGCCGTGTCTCAACATAAATCACTTTTAACAATATGTTTTTCCCATCGATTATCATTTTTGAGGTATCTCAGTTCATTGTTTGTAAACTCCAGCCACTGGATCACCTTCATACAGTTTAAATGCAAAGATAACTCATAGAGCTCCTTTTCCCTTTAGAATTCTTTATTCATCCTTGTAGAAAAAAAAGACAACAGGCCATAAAACGGAATAACATTTTGCACCCATTTGTATGTTTTTACATAAGAGTTTTTCAGTTTTTTATCATATCTGAGGGCGAGAAGGAGAAGAATTTCTTCATAGAATGAAAAAGGAACTGCAGTGTTTTTAAAAGAAGAAAAAAACCCACAGACATTAAAAACTTAAAACCTACACAAAGGGTTCACCGATGTCACTGATATGCCATAATGTAGGTTGCAAATGTGCAAAGAAAGCTGCCGAATGTCATAATGGCTTTCCTCTTACAGGTTTTTTCTAAAGTATCTACTCTATTTCTCTGCCTTTTATTTTTCAAATTGTCCAATTCATCCTTTTTTATCCCTTGCAGTCAGTGCCATACAGATGTGTGTTCGTTTGAAGTTGGTCTTGGTGGGGTCACTGTGAGGGACAGAGAGAGTCAAAAATCAGGTGTGCAGCCTTCTGCGATCTGTTATTTATTTGGTGTTGCACAGTGTAGAGGTCTGATGGTGATCCCTGCTTACTAAACTGCGTCTTTTCTACACTGAAGCATTTGAAACTCAAGATCTTATGTAGTATATCTCACTGAATGTCACACAAGAACTCAAATGGGTAAAGTAAAAAAGAAAAGAGCTTATAAATATTTTAGATTACAACTTTAGAATGAGTGGGCAGAATTACTATATGTATCTTAGATACTATACATTTTCTGTTTGATGAATGGAAGCCATTCTTTTGAAACATCTAGTCTCAGTGGGCTGAAATAGTGGAGCTGATTTACAACTTATGTAAATCAGTCCAGTTTATTACCAATGTGATGAAATATGTAATTGGTCAGGTATTTAATGTGCCTGACAATTCAATTTTCATTTTTGTCAAGTAGTTTGGATGGTGTAGTATGTCGATTGATGTATATGGTATATCAATCTCCCATTATAAAAGCACATACAACATGAGGGCAAATATTTTCCACCTTTTTTATTGTTAGAAGAACATTGAAACGGAACGTTTTGTTCTTGTTGTTGCTTAAAAGCTGAGAAGAATTGTTGTTATGAACAAGTTTTAGCAGACTGAAGAAGCTCTCTCCAAAAGGACAAAGTGTTAAAATGATTTCTAATTAGATGGATTGAACCTAGAAGATAATGGGGTTTCTCATTATACAATTACAAGATATATAATTAAATTCTTTTCATTTCAGTTGCGACTGTAATTTAGTAGTGAAACAGCCCATAATAGATTTTTGGTACATGCAGTATTCTTGGTTATTCAGTCAGCCTTCGAAATTTCTGAGAGAGAGATTTTGAAAGGGATTAATTCTGAAGTATCAGACCCTGGAGTTTGTCATATTCATTTTAAGACTTTGACCTCCCTTGTATTAGACTGCTTACGATATCAGAATGTGAAATGTAATATGAGGATGAAATTATATCTCAATTAAATTACATAAGTTACACAGTATAAAATATTATGTTGAAAAACATAATTTTATGATCACAGGCACCTTTAAACATTACACACAAAAACATTGTTGTGGATTTGAATTGGTTGATTGCTTTGAGGTTAAATTTGGAATAAAACTTGGGCCATTATTTTTTTGGGGGATGTCACATTATTCCAGCTGTCAGCTCCCCCACTCATCCATACACATCGCACATCATTCCTTACTTTTAACTCTTTTTTTCCCCCTCCTGTAGCTACATTGCCACTGGCATTTTTTCCCCTATATCTACCATTTTCTCTCTTTTGCGATTCTGACTATGCACCACCACTCGCCTTTTACTGTTTGCATGTTCAAAACACCCACCCTGCCATCTATCCATCCAACTATCCATCCATCCATTCAATTCTCCATTGCTCTCTCTGCTTATTAGTCTCCCCACGCGGTAATTTATGTCTCCATCTCTGTCAGAACTGTTATCACTGCTGTCAGCTCCTTTGGCGAGAACAAAGTCGTCCTCTACTCACAGCACCACAAAAGACATGAGAGAAATAGAAAGGAAAGAGTCAATTCAAAAAAAGAGGATAGAAGGAGGAACAATTAAATGGGGTGAAGTAAATGGAGGAGAGGAGGGGGCCCAAGGAACACATCATTTCATGTCAGCCATGATGCTTTGTCATCTGTGCATTACAACAACCATTGAATTCTCCGTTTGTCATCCCTTTATATATACAGCATGAAGCTTACAGTTGTCAGAAGATATGACAGCTATCTCTATACACCCTCAGTGCCTTTTCCTTGTATTATAAATATATCTTCTTCTAAATCAACTAAGCTGAGTATATCAACCTCAAATAAGTTACTGTGTATCTTTATGAGCTGAGAAGAACAATATTCTTGAAGGACACAGAGATATCCAAAAGAGTAAACATAACCATTTATAACTATAAGTAGTATTGAAAGAAGGGTCTACTGCTTTAGGAAGTACAGTAGTGAAGTATATTAGGACTGTAACTTCTGTCACTCAGTATCAATGTCCAGTCAACATAGCCTGAAATAGTTTCTCCTACTTAGCAAATCAATCAGAATTGAACCAGTAGAGGCACAAAGGGTACTTTGGAAACCAAGGACAAAATGGCCACTGGCCATGGGGTTGTCATCATGGAAATGCTGCCAGGCATTCATGGCTCAAGGAACGGGCTCCTGTGTCATCACGTGTAGGCATAATCTATGTCTGGGATGCCACCCTCTCTGTAGCCACGATTGGTACCATAAGTGACGTGGTGGTGACTGGTTTGGCTGAGGATCGTGCCGTTGAGGCTTCCTACTCCATGGCCACTTCGATAGGTCCCATTTGCTTGGGTAGAAGAGGAGGAAGAGGGGAAAATAGTGTGGATGTAGGTGACATCCTCCAGTTTAGGTTGAAGAGGCTGATGGGCCATAGCTGTCATCTGAAACCCTGCAGGAGGGGCTCTAATCTCCAAGATGGAATTGTCTTTCTTGGTGCCTGACTCCACATAGTCATCATAATGTTTTCCTCCACGCCCTCTGCTGTATGAATTTGAGTCCCCTGACATATAACCTGTTCTTTGTCCATACCAGCAAAAGATCCCAAAGATAAGCAGGAGGCTTACCAGTGCTGTTGCACCCCCAATGATCCCAGCCAGTGGGAGGGCTGTGAGTTCTGAGTTATGTCCTTCCTTGTCTGACCCATCCCCTCTAGAACTTACCAAAGCCTCTCCAGTCTCTATCTGTGCACACGCTGGGGATGAGTCTTTGTTGTCCATACCTATGCTGCCAACTCGAGATGACCCAATGCTGGAGCCTCCAAGCGAGGCTTCCTGGTGGAGTGGCAACAGACAGATGAGGTAATGTGAGCGTGGTGAGAGCTGTGTAAGGAGGTACTGGCTCCTTTCTCCAGGTACAAGAGTCTCTGTTATGGAACCAAGAGATGCACTGCTACCCAACCTCAGCCAAGATAAGCGGAAGGAGGGTGGTGGTTGTGGACACAGCCAGCTGACCAATACACTGTCAGATGATAGAGGTTTTACAGTAAGTTCCAGGGCATCTCTAGAAAACTGATCCTCTTCACCTGGTGGCAGTGGCATGACCAGTCCTGGTTTGGCTCGCAGAGTGAAGAGAGAACCTTGTGTGGACACCAGTAAAGTATTTGGGGTAGTGTTTCCATGGGGAGCTGATGCCACTGCTTGCCCCACTCCAGCACCGTCTTCACCCCCTATGTCTTTGTCTGCTGGGAATACACCAGCTCCAGTACTCGGGCCGACAGGTGGTCCTTCACACTGGTCCATCAGGGAGGTAAGTTCTCGAAGGGACTGACCCCTCACAGACTCAGGCCCCTGACAGATAAGACCCCTGACTGTCACTGCTGACCCTCGGCTATGCAGCCAAGCATGGAGCCAGCGAAGGTTGCAGCCACAATGCCAAGGGTTACCGCGCAACAACAGCAGCTCCAGGCTGTTTGTGTCCTTCAGAAGTCCACGAGGGAGACTGGTTAGATTGTTTCCTGACAGGTCAAGTCTCTGCAGTCGTTGCATACCATCCAGGGCCCCTCTTGGTATGTGGGTCATTCCATTATCTTGCAAATGGAGCCTTACAAGATGGGCAGATGGAAGGTTGACAGGTGTAGACTGCAAGGCATTCCTAACTAGTGACAGCTCAGTCAAGTTGGAAAGACGTGAAAACGTGTCATCTGCTATACGTGTGTTGGCCAGCAAATTTCCATCCAGGACCAAGCGTCGCAAGGAGGAGAGCCCTCTGAAGGCGTGTGTAGGGATGGTGCTAATTCTGTTGTCATCTAATCGCAACTCTTCCAAAGATGCTGGCAACCCTGCAGGGATGCTTGACAGATGGTTCCGAGAAAGAAACAGAAGTCGAAGCCGGGGAGTCCCAGAAAAAGCTCGTTCTTGGATACTAACTGTGGAAATGGAGTTATCATCCAGGTGTAAACGTTCTAGTAAAGGTAACTTGGCAAGAGCTGATCGCGGTAACGTTCGTATATTATTATCCTGCAGATGGAGCTCTCGTAACGAAGGTGGGAGATGTATGGGAAATTCATCCAGTTGATTGGCATACAGGTAAATCACTCGTATGGAAGTGCTGCGTTCCAGTGAGGGTGGCAGCCCAGCGTTACTCAGCCGGTTACTCTGCAAGTAGAGTATGGCAGCCGTTAATGGTAGAGGAGGAATTAGACTGAGGCCACGGTCATTGCAGTAGACGAAACCCTCATCACAGCGGCACACTGAGGGACAAACAATCCCCTCATCTCCCTCACCAGTCTCCATGGCAATTGCTGCTGCTGCAAGTTCCAACATTTCAGCCAATAAGGTAAGGCACAGGAGGAGCAGAAAGAGCCAATCACGGAGCTCAGCAAGACTCTCTGCTGCCATGATGGTACCCAGGTCCTGATTTGAAGAGAGAAAATGGAGAAATTAATCAAAACTTTATCAAAAGTCGCAAAAAACTTACCCTAAAATCAAAAGATACATTCAAAATAGAAATAATATTGTAGACAATAAGACAGAAATTCAATATACATATTGTGTAGGTCAAACCATCTAACTAACTCCTTTGTCTGTGATAGCTTGAAAGATTTCTGTATCAACCACCGACTGTTAAATGGTGTTCTTTATTCTAGTGTAGAAAGTCTTGGAATGGCTTTGTGAAACATACTTTTGAGAGACTGCCCATTATTAAATGGGCCAGAGCGAGCAAGCACAAGACAAATGGGTAGTTTAAAGCAGAGAGACTGATGAATGGTGGCGTGAGTGGGCTAAGAAGATTGCTAGAATTGGGCAAAGACAAGGGATGACAGAGATGGAGGAAATTGGACACTGTCCGTTGCAGGGAAGACATTTTTGATGATATTAACTTTAATGAAGTGAATGACATGGTACTAAAATGAGAAAAACTGGAAGGATGAAATTCAAAAAATTGCACATTATAGTGATTCTGACTGTTATGTATCTAACTGTCTGAGAGCATCAATCAGGAAATGTTTTGTTGGGAGCTAGAGGAATGCTGTATCCCTAAGTTTGCTGATTGTACATTTTGAATTAGGCATTTATAACCAAAATATAAAGATATTTAAACGCATGCACAGGAAAAAAACAAACCAAACCAAAACATGGTGTTCACCAAGTAATCACATACAGGTGCTGCAGTACAAGATGACATGTATTATGCATGTTTTCTCTTGGTTTTATATTGTTTGTGAAATTTCTATAAATTATTCAGGAAAATGGTTTTGAAATCCCCTGAAATGTTTTAGTGAGATGTTTTACACAGAGCCATTTTTCTGCAACATTAATATGTTCCTCTGTCGATGTTTTACGGCTTGTCTCCCAGCAATCTCTGACACCAGCATCAATAACATGAATTTGAAATTCAGATAAAATGATCTCTGTGCACTCATTCACAGCACACTATTTATAGACTATGAATAATATACAGTAGTGAAAGTTTTCCAGATTTCATTGTTACATAGTCTTGCTAGAGTAGCCTGAGGGTGGAAAATCTGCCCTGACATGAAATGCCTGACATGATTTGACAGCACATTTGATAAACAAATCCTCTGAAGGCACGTATTTTTCCCCCCCCCCTCATTCTGCGCGAACATGCGTGTATGTGTGCGTTTAAGAATATATGAACTCGACGCTCAATGCAAAATTGCCCCTTGGCTACAGTCAAAATCCATGCAAAGCAACAAAAAGGGAGGGGAGAATAAGGGAAGGAGTGGAGGCCCAGAGACAGATGGAGAGTTGGACAGTCACTCACTGGAGGAGAGGGGAAATGTGTTGCTGGCAGTCAAGTTTCAAGTCAGTATCGGGTAAATTTGCATGAATACATTGAAAGGCTTTCTTTTTTCCCTTCACAGAAATATACATCATCTGCCCATGCATGTGTGTGTATCATTGTATGAGACATTTAAAAGCATCAACCAGCTTCTAAATAAATGGAAAAAAAAGGTTGAAAAGAAGTGTAACCCATTTAATTTGGCATGAACCCTTTATTTACTTTTTGAATGATTAAATTAAAACCGGAGAATTAGTTAACATTAAAAAAGGTTTCTCTTTGAATGCAACCAAGCATGTGCTTTGGTACCACACAATTCACTTTTTGTGAACAGTTGTTTTACAATCGCTTTTTGGTTCAAACCTGTGTGTTTTGTTTGTTTCTTCGCCTACTTATCACCACATTACCCTAATGATAATTCAGTATTCTCTTCACCAACTTCCTCTTTGGCTACCTGTCTCCCTCAGTCTGTCTAAATTTAATATTTTTTACACTACTTGGCTCTCACATTAATCGTCACGTTCTCTTCTTCATAAGCTTTCATTACATCCAGAATTGTATGTCCTATCCTATTGTTCCTCATTTATTTCTGCAAATCATTTAGCTCCAGCTCAGTCCACCTGCTGGACCCTTCTTTCCCAGTCCTCTGTGCTGTTTTATTTTCTCTTTTTACTCAAAGAGATTCTAACTCTCACTTGTCTCTGCATTCACCCTCCTCTCCCTTTTTTCCTCCATCAAATATTTCAATCATGTTCTTAAAAAGAAAAAAAAGTTGGAGTAAAAACTTACTCCTTGGCTTTGTAATTCAACAAACACCTGTATTTCAAGTTTTTTTTTGATCAAGTAGCTGAAAGCAAAAAGCAAGGGTGATGTGTCAGTGTGTGTACATGTTTGTGCACATGCCAAGCAATATCTAAAAATGAATGAAAAAGGTGTGATCAAAAAGGGTGGTATTGGCGATGGCTTGCTTACCTGCTCAGTCTGTGCCTTTCAAATTGCAGCCTTGTTTTTTCTTTCTGTCAAGCCTGTTTGGAGAGCAGTATTAAGTGTGTTTGTGTGTTTTTAAATGTATACTGTATTTGTGTGTGTGTGTGTGTGTGTGTGTGTGTGTGTGTGTGTGTGTGTGTGTGTGTGTCTGACTGAAGTTGTCACTGTGAATCTTGGTGTGGAAGAGCTATTTTCCAGTCTCCTTAAAATTGTTCAGAAGTGTAGCCTTATTCCCTGGAGCAGTTGAATATTCCTCAACTTGGATGAATGATGATAGGGATGATGATAGCCTGTTCTCCAGGGCTTCACAAGTAGCAACACCAGCATGGCTTAAGGCCCCCTTGGCACCCACATTTATGCGTAGTGTATGTCTCCTACTACTTGGCTATCCCTGTCACTATCTCTCTCTCTGGGTAAGGGATTTTTAGGCCTGCCAACTCAAGTCATCTTCAGTGAAGGTCCAGAGGCCTGAATTACAAACCACCTCTCCACACCAAAATGGTACAGGCAGTAAGAAGATGATGGAGGTCTCAAGGATGCTTCTTGGAAATAAAAAGCAATCCTGGATATTCAGTACACAGTGGGTAATGCAGTTTGAGTGTGTCGCGCGACACAAGGTCACTATCGCCAAGAAAATCCCAACAGAGTCCTTATGGATTTTTCATCCTGTTACTTTAGGTTCTATACTAATTGAAAGAGTGAATGCTATGGAAGAGTTTTGCCAGAAGGACATTAGTCTTTAGTCAGGAGCTTCGGGTTGTTCACTTTGTTTCCATTTGATAAAAATCCAGATGACTGCATGCACTGTTAGTTGTCCATTCGCTGTAGTACGATGATAGCCGTCCACAGGGTGCAGTGAAAGAAGGTCTCCCAAAGCTTTGTTTGAAATGGACCACTGTCTCTTATCCTCAAGGTGTGCTTCTCAGATGTTTGCCATGGCTGGATAGCATAAATGTGCTTCAAACTGAAAAGACAGAGCAGATATATATGATTTTTTAATTTGATAATACAAGGTATGAGATCAAAGTGGAAAATCAGTAAATTATGCAGACTCATATTTCTAGTCTTAATATTTTTGAGCAATGATCATGGATTAGTCAATATCATATTTTTTAAATCAATTGTTGAAGTTGAGATATGTTTGTGATGATGGCAAATTGCAGGGACAGGAAGTTTAATATGAAGTTGATTAATTTCAGTGAAGGGGACTGACTGGTGATTGCTTTTTTTATAGCGTGTCGTAAAATGTCTCGCATGACTATTTTGCTCGTGATAATATGCTTTTTACAATTTCGCATGAAAATCAACAAGCCACAAACAAGATCAAGTGAATCATTTTACATATTTGCTTGGCTGCATGATGAGAATATATAAAACTCATCCACTGCATTTGTTAAGGGTCAGTTTATTAACTTCCTCAGTTTAGGGGAGAATCGAGCTGATGTCGTTGGGTGCTGTATAAAAGACTCCAGGATTTGGTTCCAGCATTTCTTGCTTATGACACCTGTGAAATGCTGTAATGCATGTGTGTACATCCTAATCCCTGACTTCTTTCTCCTAGTAAGAGGAGCAAATTTGGATAAAAATACATTCTGTAATCTTAACCCTTGGCAGCTGCAAACATAAGTCGTGTTGAATGTTTGAACCACTATCGTGGCGAACTGCATAGATCATCTCATATCTACAGCAGACAGGTGATCACAGGTGAACCTTTTTGAGATGTTAGATGCTATGGGGGCAAGTGCAATCTTACAAATTCTGTGATTCTATCTCAAAAGATCATTTTTTCAGTGCTTGCATTAATCACATCTGTACATGTTTTTTTTTTCCCATATAACATCAGCTTTCAATGAATGATGGCAAAATGTAATGTTTCAGGGTTGGCACAATATGGACGATTAGAATGCAGTCCTGAATAATTATTCCCATCTGAATAGTTATACCTTTTAAAATTAAGTATCTCATGAAAATACTTGAAGGTCAACACTGCATATGAGCAACGCTAAGCTCCCCAAAGACACAATCCTCCCATTAAGGTAGCTGTCTTATATGTTTTTTTTTTTTTTAAAACAAAGCATTGGAGCTTTCATTAACTACCACACGCTAAGTGCTTGTATCTTGAGTGCAGAATCGAAATCCCAAGTGAACACAAGCTAGAAATATAAGGTTTTCATCAGGAATACTACTGAGTGCAGAAAGATAGATTCATCAAGGCCATTAACTGCTCTGCTGCTCACATTCGCCTGCTCACTTCATCCCAGAGTAAGTAGACTACGTATCCAACTGGGAAATTATCATGCAGTTTGCTTAAACACAAATGGAGACAAATAAAGCCGTCCTCATTTTCAAAGGACGCATGCAGTAGCTGAGAAATACTTGGTCTGCAAGGTTGTGTACGTGAATGTGCATTATGTATCCTTGTCATTTGTATGTATGCTTGAGAAACTCATAATTTCTGCACCAAACAATGTCGGGTTTGTTATTCAGCTGGATATTTTCAGTAGTCCTTCAAATGGAAGAAATGTGACACAATGGTTATGCAGTTTATTGAGATAATTATGGCGGTACGTGTAGAGACAAATTGTCCTTTTTATAAAACAACTCCAGAGTGACAGCAAGTGTGTGGTCTAGTGTTCTAATGTATGTGTGCAGAGTGCGGTGAACATCCGTAATGAAAACTACTCCACATAACACAGAATGCAGAGTAGACATTGTTTGCCAAACCACTTGATTTTTTTGGTATTACTGGAGAAGCAATACAGCAATCCATTCATAACAGTCTAGACCAGAGATCCCAACCACTGGACCGCAGACTAGTACCAGACTGTGGACCATTTGGTATGGGGCCGCAAAGAAAGTTGTTTAAAATTATATTTATTTTATTTTATTTAGTTTTCTGGATATTTTATTTTGGAAAAGGTACAACTTCCGCCTGCCCCTCACTACTGCACTTGACTCACACATAAGTTATTTCCATGCATCAGTTAGTTAGCGAGTGAACCCCAGCGAAAATGGCCCGCATATAAATGTCACTGGACAGCTTATTTGAAAAGAAAAAAGAGCCAGCAATGAGACACGCTAAGGGTCTAAGAGTGCCGGCAAAAAGAAAGCTGCATTTTAAAGCAAATACCAAGTGTCCTACTTAAACTACGGGTTCATCGCAACAGGTGATTGACACGCTCCACACACGCCCTGCGTAATATGTGGTGACCGGCTGGCTAATGAAGCCATGAAATACTGAATACTACTTTGCCACAGAGACCAAGCACCCTGCATTAAAAAACACAATGCCCTAGGGACTTTTTGATGGAAAAAAAAGTGATCATGTAAGACAAAAGCAATTACTGAGTGCCAAAACAAAACTACACCGGTCATAAGGACCACACTTTGCGTGTCACTGTCTACCATTACCATCAGATTGGGCCATCTAGTTCCTGGAAAACAAGGTCAGAGCTCCCACAGATTCTGCATTACGGTGAGTAGATAATGGCATCATAATCGTGTAGTAGTTATTAAAAGAGCATAATATAAGATGTAGTGGTTACATTTACATTCCCTTTTGTTTTAATAAAATAGTAAAATGCTTGTGTAATATATTAGCCTTTCTTATCCTTCAAATCACAAAACTAATCATATTCTATAAAATAATGAAATCCTTTTATTTTAGTAGTTTGGTTGCAAAGTCATTTCCAGTCCAACACATTCAAGATTTCAAGCCTTTTAAGATATCCCTAATTAGACATCATCATGCGCAAAATAATGGAAGAGGCCACCTTGAATAGTTCTGTTGTTTACAAGAAGCTGCATGTCTGGTCCACTACTACACATACACTTTACACTCATCTTTGCTGCCCAAGGCATTATGTCTGCCTGAACACTGAACATCAACAGCCTTTTCACAGCTCGCTGCCATTGCCCATTAGCCATCAGTATGTGAAGCTCTGTTGCTGAATGTGGAGGCTGTCCTTTACAACTTTTTGTCATGGATTTTGAGAACAAAGCTTAACCAGAGGGAGTCCAATGGGGAGGAGGGGTTAGGGGGCAAGTATTTGAGAAGAGATTTTTGAGTTGAGAGTGAAACACTTGCCATTTAAGTGAAGGAAGGATGAACAAAGCTCTTCTTAGTTACTGGAGGTCTAAATATTACATTGTATATGCTTTTTTTAGTTCCTGGCATTTATATACCAAGTTGGTGGATCTGTTTGCTTTTAAAAATACAGAGCATACAGAACCTTTGAAAGGTGACTGATCACAAGTCAATTGATATTGAGCCAGCTCTGTTAAATGAATCGCTTAAGTTTCTTTGTCTTCATTAATAAGACTGACAAATAGTCCACAGTATTTAACAGAATTGTGTTTTATGAAATCAGTGTCATCAAATAATGACTGATATAATAATTTGCATACATTTTAAACCCATATTACTTTTTTTAGCATTCCCGATGACTTGGCATTTTTTGTAGAAAATATGATATATACACTATATTTTTATAAATCCAAAAATAATTTCTCAGTTAAAGTCTACCACCTTTACTTTCTTCTTCCATCTTAAACCAAGCTTGAGCAACACTTTATATAATTTGAATCCCAAGAATGCGGACACTTGATGGATCACCCGAAATCACTATTAAAAAACAATTTTAAACAATACTTAGGAATGAAAGACATACAATTACAATTGTTACAGGTATTAAGATATAATAAGTTTAACGCCAGCCATGTCAACAGGCTAATCAATTGAGGAATGGTTGATAATGCGTCCTGTTAAGATTAATCTCACTGGCTGATGAAGATTTGATTTATTTGCATTACTCTTCCTTTCGCACGACAGGAATCAAGACTGTAAACTGGAAGTATCAAACACTTTCAGTTGGTGATATGATTGTCTTTGTAAATGGCCCTGATAAAGGATCATTTGGGCAAAGTTATAGAACAACTCCTACAATCAAGCTTTATGTCCAGTTTTCCGATTGACCCGTCACTGCACAATTTCATGTAGAACTTGTGTGGTCCTGCGAATCAGAACAGCACAGCACAAGCTATTCCTCAGGGGGGGACGATCACTCTGCTCTTGTGAGCCAGTCACTGACAACTCCGTGGCCTCCAGGCTCTTTAACTGGTGCTTCTGCTAGATCATAGTGTTCTCACTTTTTTTTTTTTTTCTCCAGTCACATTTTGTCCTTGCTTGTACAAGGCAGTTCAAGGGAACACGTGTTTGCGCACGCACGCACGCACGTACGCACGCACGCACGCACGCACGCACGCACGCACACACACACGCACACACGCACACACACACACACACACACACACACACACACTCACAGATAAACTGTATATATGACTCTGGCCATCCCAAGCATTTCCTTTTTTCCAGAGCCGTTTATTGTGCTAGCTCCCGTTAGGGTGATCAAATAGTGACTGTGCTAAGTGGCAATAATTAGAAGGAATAAGCCAACCGTTAAAATGAAAACTTGGTGAGGCAAGAAAGGGATAGGAAGGATGCAAAAAAGTTTTGTGAGAGATTCACATGAGGAGAGAGAACTTGTGGAAACTGTTTGACATGAACATGATACTTTGTAATCACAACCATTTGATAACCCGAGGATACAAATATACACAGTGTTTGATCAAACAATGCAATAGGTGCCGTTATTCATCTTCAGGTGACCTTTGCAGCTTAGTAAAATTAATTTCCAACTGTTGCATACTCAGATAAAAATAATGAAGAACAATAAAACAGCCAAGCAATAAATCCCAGGCAAAAAGTATCATGGAGCTCAGCTGTCTCCTACATTTCTTAAGAACTGTTTTATTGTATCATTTCATTGGCTATATTGCTGTGAATAGATTGTGTCAAGGCCAAGGTACTTTAAGTGAGTTTGAGGGATGCTACCAACACTTCATTTGAAATTTACACCACAAATCTGTTGGATAAAAGTGTGTAGATATGTGTGTAAAAGTAGTAGATTTTAGAGATGCAGCAAACGTTATTTTATCCCTTTCTGGTGACCTATATAAGTGGCATATAATAACTGACAGATGGAAACTTCAAATATATATACATATATATGTGTGTGTATAAATATACATGTAGGATTTGAATCACAATCCTACTCTGAAATTCTGATAGTCACCTTATATATTTTAGGGTCTTAAAAGGAGTCATGTTGTTGCAAGGTTATTACAATGAAGTCTTTTACCTCTGTTGGATTCAGTCAATTTAATTAAATCCATTGCACTGCTCCACAAATCATCAATCAGATGCAGACCCATATAGTGCATCTAAAAAGTATTCCAGACATTTAATTGAAGTGAAAACAATCAAGAAACAGACACATTATTGAAATGAATGAATCTTGGAAAATAAGGAGCTTCAAAAGAGTGTCTCAATCACAACTGTTGTTGTAATTTTGTTGTGGTTTGATAGCAGGAGCACAATGTCAAACCAGGTCAGCCAGACTGTTATGAGCAAAATAAGTTATTTATATACTGTATTTGCTGATTTCAGTTTCAGGTTCGTGGTCAGAATTAACAGACAATTTGCTGACTTATCTTTAAATTTTTATAATGTTACCGGATGGTCATCGCTACAATACAAGTCTCACAATGATATGATGATGGTTATGTAACAGATATGTACAAATAACTGTCAAAGGGAACTTAACTTTGGTTAAGCTGGCATGTTACAATGTGTTACAGTTCCTATCTAACTTGACATAAAAAGGAAATCGATGCATAAAATCAATAAAGCAACAAATGTAATTTGATTGAACATTTTCAAAAAATGTAGTCATAATAAACATCAGGGTACAACCAGAAAATGTTTGTTAGCTAACATTTCTAAACTGGCCCATACGTGAGGCTCTGCCACAGTGAGCACGCTGCTCTACGCTTTATATTAGACTCACAAAGATTGATGGATGGTCCATCTGTGGTCAACATCTGGAATCTGTCTCCGTGTGGTCAACAGACAATCAAATTTTGCCTCTGACAAGGGTCATGATCAACTTTTACTCAAATACAAAAGTCGTCTAGAGTTTCGTGATTATCCTGAAAATCTAAAAGTGGTCCAAGTCGGCAGTTTTGGGGAGTACTCCACATGAAATAGACCGAAGGTCACCACAACATGGAACATCCCCTTTTGGATGAATGATTCCCATTTCCTCATTTTATTTCCAGCACCCTCACATTTTCTCTTTAATTTAATAATTACTTTAATTTCTGTCGAGATCTCTCTTGTGATCCCCCATCTTGATTGGGGTCGAGGGGACTCACATCTATTTTTGTTTTTGTTCTCCTCCAAATCACTGTATTTTACTTGAAAAGTAACACTTTTGACAAGGAAAATAGACAAGCTTGCTACTTAAAGGAAAATGTTCCTCTCCCATTATCTGCTCACTTACAAGATATACACATAAAACGCATGGGAATGAGACCAAAAAGTGTGCAATTTGTGTTTACCTGTAGTGTTAAGGTTTGTATAAGTGTTCTCAGCAGACCTACTCGCCTCCTTTTGGTTCTTTTTTACAATTGTCCTGCAAACTGAAGTCACAAAAGGACCATTAGATAAAACCAAAAATAAATAAATGCAAAAAAAATTCCTGCATTTATTCAAAAAAGCTAGTCCAGACTCTCTTTTGTTCTCCTACTCCATTGTCTACCATCTGCATTATATCTGCATTTTCCACAAATTAAAAACACTGCAGCAGGGATTAGCCAGAAAATTATCAACATCAAATCTCCATTTGCATCAAACCTTTGCTCCGTCAGGCTGCTTGGAAAAAAAATAGAAAATGGAAAGCAAAGAAATGTGACAGCTGTGACACTTGGCAGTCCGCTCGCTCTGTGTAAGGTACGAAGCTAGTAGACGGGAATTGAGGGAGTAGGAGCTAGGGATTAATAGTTATGAGGCTGGGGACCAAAGTCTGAGTACTTTGTAATCATGCGGCTGTCTAACCCCAGTGTTAGCGAGGTTGATGAGCATGCGTCCCTGCTGACACACACTCACTCTACATCCACTCTGCTGAATATTAATATGGAGAAGAGAATTCCTCTGAGTCCCATTGTCAGACGGCCCTATTGTTCTCTACTGGCCTCTGCTTTGCTGGTGTCTATCTGTGTTTTTAGTATTAATGCGTAAGTTGGTGTCTACATTGTGTGCTTATGCATATTATGCCCATGTATTCATAGCTTGTGTCTGTCGGCTGCAGCAGAGCAGCAGTTAAATTGGCAGTAAGGGAGATGGGGGGGATGTTTGCAGCCCTCCACTGCCCATAAAGACAACTGGCCAGAGAACACTTGGGCCGGCCATTGGGGCTCAATATTGGCAACTGTTTCACCAAGGGGCACTATCTCTAAAATGAACACACTCATTAAAAGGCCATGTGTGTGCTCGCAAAAAATATGCGTGTGTTTGCAGCAAGTCTCTTCGGAAGCTCACAAAATATATGGCTGCACAAATGCTTGTCTTTCAATCAAATTGTAATGTGCTGGTTATAATGTTTGACTGTAGACATGGGTCCATATATGCCTATATCCACACTGTGTGTGTGTGTGTGTGTGTGTGTGGGTGGGTGGGTGTGTGTCTGGGGGTGTGTGTGTGGGGGGGGGGGGTTTGTGTGTTTGTGTGCGTGTGTGTAGGCGTGCCTTTGTATCTTTATGGATTTATGTGTGGGTGTGAGTGTGACTGTTTAACTACCCCACACACGTAACAATCCCATCTCTGCCTCCCTGTTTCTCATTTACTGAGCCAGTGCCAGAGAGGAGTGTGTGGAAACAAGTGATGGGGGGAGAAAGCGAAAGAGAGATGGTGAATTAGAGGCGATATGAGGAAGGGGAGGGGTGTAGAGGTTTATACAGGAAAAATGAAGTGAGGCTGGAGTAAAAGGGGGAGAGGACAAGAGAAGGGATGGCAGAGAAGAGCAAAAGATAGAGAGGCAGAGGCAGGAAGATGGGGGGGCAGAGGAGGAGGCAGCAGATTTATGAAGCCATTGGACTGTAATTTGGAGGCAGAAATTACCGTCAGCCTGTGCAAGGTTTAAAGTCAGTGAAGCCTGAATCCTGGGCCTTCCTTTCTATGTGTGTGTGTGTGTATGTGTGCGGGCTTGTGACTGACTGCGTGTGGCAGAGACAAATTGATAGCAAATGTGATGCAAATAACACGACAAAACAGACAAAACTTCTTATACACACGGCAAATGCAGGGCGTGCATGTATGTAAGCGCACATTTTTCACGACCACTCCATGCATGAGTGATGCGACTACACGGCATTAGAACATAACCCAGCATTCATATTTAACAGCTCATATTTCATCTATGCTTGAAGACACAGATACTGGAACCCACACATTCACATAGACACACACGCACACGTGCTGAAATCTTGTCAGGCTCAGAGGGCCAACACTCTAGCAGAATCAGTGGAGGGTGTCGGCTTGGATGGAATGAAGACTGGAGGGAGCAGGGTGGGATAGAAGCAGACGGAAAAAAATATTCAAAAAAGAAAGGTAGAGGTGGGAAATGAAGAAGAAAAGAGGAAGCGACTCTTAAGAGGGGCTAAAAAGGAGTGAGAGGGATGTGACTAGCTTTTTAACGCGGAAATACACAGCTTCCATTTAGCATGAGTTGGGCAGAGAAAATGAGATGAGGGAAGAGACAGAGCAGGAATAATCATCAAAGCTCTGAAAGGAGGGAAAGAACTCAAAACACTGTTTTTCCCCCCTCCAAATATACAATTTGCTGAAGAATAAAATTATTATTATTGCTTATTTTTCCTTTCATGAATTCCACGGCAAGACAAACAATACTCATTAACGTCTAACAGTGAGTGGTCTCGTCACCTGGCTGTGGCACCTATCTCCCGGGGTTTTTGGTACTTATGGAAGCTGTGATTTCAGAAAATAAAGACAAAATGCAAAAAGTGCAGAAAGGTTCACACATTTCAAAAAATGGTTAAACAATTTTCCCCGGACTTTAATTTATTCATGGTGGATAGAAAATAACAAACTGGCAGATCCTAGCCTTTTGGGGAAGTTTCTTCAGATACTCATTTATATTCATTTAACGTGTAAATGAGAATTCACTGCAGCTGCTTGTGTGTGATTATGAAAATAAAACACTGTTCCATGTTTATTCTAATAAAGGAACAAAGTAACCTGTGCAATAGTGCACCTTTTTCATGTTTTCTATGTTAAATAAATGAAGTATGTGTATATGGGCAAGTGATGCTTAAAAAGTTTGCTCAATTAATCTTGTTTCTTTACGCTTTAAATCACCAATGTTCTTGCTGTATTCGCAAAACACGGCAGCCTCGCTTCCTCGCAATAATGTAACAGAATGAAATATAGACACTTGTGCAGCCCAAGCTGGAGCTTTTAAGTGTCTTGTCTGGGATTTGAAGCAGAAAATAATATCGCAAATACATGAAGAGGTGTGTAACAGTCCTCCAGTAGGTAGGGCAATAATCTTGTCCAGACTCTTCCACTCAGACATCGAATAAATGACTGAGAGGTAATAGTACTGCTAGAACATAGCGGGAAAGTACCTTCTAAGTGGGAATAATGTGCCGATGTTCATATTACTTTTATTTCACATTTGATCTATTGTGTTTTTTTGGCTTATCGAGATTATAAGATGAAATCCGCAGTGAAATGTTGCTCTGAGCTGTTGTTTCTCGCATACCACCAGAGTCCCTTAAATTACAGCTGCAGGAATGTTAGGCAGTGCTCAAAAAATGAGGGCATTTCATCGCAGCGTACAATGAAGGGAAAACATGTCGTAGTGCTGATAAACGTCTGGTCAAGTGTGTCTGGTGCAGTCATTATCGTGTTGTTTTTATCAGCTTCATGAGTCAGATCTTCTCCCCAGTTACAGAAATAAACCTACACATTCGCCTTACGCTGTCTTGCACACAAACACAAGCCGTTAGTTTGACTGAGGCACTGCCACTAACTTTCTCTGATACTCACATGGCTTAGTTTTTTTCAGTGATGGTGATAACAACAGCATTATAAACTGTGAAAAGACCATATCCCACCTACACTCTGTTGCATCCTTTGTCTCTGTCTTTCTGCTTCCCTCATTTCTCTCTTTTCACGACACAATTGTGTCGGTCAATTATCTCTGAATTTATTTATACAGTATGCTCCGTTCAGGCAGCTGTATGTTCAGGTGTTTCAGTCTGCTATGTTTTCTGACATTCGTCCTCCTATATGACCTCATTCTTCTCTCTATAGCATCTATCCGACACATTCCTTCTAAATATCTTTTCTCATTTGTTTTTCCCTGGTCTCTGCATCCCCTCCTCTGTTTTCTCCATAGCAGACTGTCTTTTGTCTCTCTATTCCACTTGCTCATAATCCCCTTTAGCGCATACGTTCAGGTTATTACAGTCTGGTGTGTCTGAATGAATGTTGAGATATTTCCAAACCATGCATATTAAAATCTTTTTCATCAGTTCATTTCTCACAGAGTCTGCGTGTATGTGTGCAAAGGGAATGGTATTCGACGCTTTTTTCCCCTGTACTTCTGTGCTATTGGCAAAGTGACAGCAAACCACTGAGAAACCAGTGGTATGTGGGAATGGGTCCTGAAACCTACTGTCAGAGCAGGAGATGGGGTAAAGAGGGAGTGAAAAGAAGAGAAAGAGAGAAGATAAAGGAGGTAGATGGAAGGAGAAGAGGCAGGGAGACAAAGTGAGCTGTGCAGTTTTTTTGCCACAGAAAAAAATAGTTTCTGAAGAGGAAATGAACAGCGGAGGAGGGAGAGACTGCTGCTGGATGAGGTGTTGGGGAGGGAATGACTGAATAGTGGAAAAATGGAGGTGAAAAGGGGAGCATAGCGGTGGATGAGAGGGACCTCACTAGTCATGAGAGAAAAGGCAAAGAAGGGAATCACTGAGGGAGGCAAAGATCGGCAGAAATGTGCACCCTGAGACACACGTGACAGCCAGGGTGAGATGATTTGCATAAATATAGCCGGGAAACTGAAAATGCTTGTGGTTTCACTTTAAGGCACAACAGCTTATAATTAAAATGTTAAAAGTCAGACCTAACACAGTGGGTTGCAGAGATGTCATGCAGATCTTTATGTGGCAAATGCTATTATTTATACAGGGAGGCAGGGGACGGATCTTTCTGGCCAATTCACCCACTCACCTCACGTCCAATCAATCTAAAGATGCTGCTGGCAAGAATTCTTAACCTTTCAATTAAATGAATTGATTTCAAATGAAAATAAATACATAGACGGTAAGTAAGTAAGTAAGTAAGTAAGTAAGTAAATAAATAAATAGATAACAACGAATTAATAAAACAAGCCAGAATCCAAATGGTCCCCCGGTTTCCCCCAGTATGTTTTCTTGTCCTGACAGTAAGGCCTTCGCACCCCCAATTAGACCATGGGACATCAGTAAAACCCTCTTCGATGGAAAGCTTTTGAGTGGGTAGCCAGTACCTTAAGGCTGGGTGAGGCAGGTTTCATTGCAGGTTTAACAGACTGACACTCCTAAAGCTGTGAGTAAAATACTCCCACGCCACATTGGAATGGTTTCCCTGGTCCACCATCTGTGGTTTAAAAAAAAAAATCCAAAACATATGAACATATGCAGTAGCAGCAGTGAAGGTAGAGCCTCTATCACATCGTAACCCGACTGCATCTTTTGGAAAACAAATTGCTATATTGGCTCGTCATTGCAACCTCAAATGCCTTATAACTGGTTTATAACTTGTGCCGGAGACATACCTTAAAAAAAAAAAGACCCAGATACCCATCTACTCTCAGTAATATGAGATGATACGATATACCCCCTCAGTCAGCAAAACACACACATTTGCAACCGCCCAGCATGCATTTCATGACAGTATGTGGATAAATAATCCCATTTAATATGAGTGAGGCTTTTTCTCGCTCAAAGCATTTACATACATGCTGTCTATCTGTCTCATGCTCTGAATGAGGTATACGCACGAGCAATTTACAGGCTGGACCCCCTGACCACATTCAAACGCCTATATGTACACCTGCGTGCAAGCTCGGGCGCACACACACACACGCCCACACACACACACCTGAGCCTTAGATAGGTCAAAATAACTCTTGATAGGTTGAACTTGGCACTTATGCCTTTCAAGCAGAGGCACTGAAGTCTTTTGATGTTGTTGGTAGGTCAGTTTGTGTGTGTGTGTGTGTGTGTGTGTGTGTGTGTGTGTGTGTGTGTGTGTGTGTGTGTGTGTGTGAGAGAAAGAGATGACATACGAAGCAAGCCATTTTAAATCCAGTAAGCTAGGACGTATGTGGGGCTTCCAAGTAGCAGGCTGAGGCAGGCTACTGAGGGTTCAGATCCACCTGACAAGTTCTGTTACCTTTCTCCTACCACACTTAATCTCTCCCTCTAATATTTCCTGTCACCTTCTATTTCATCAATATCTGCAGTAGAAAAAAAGGCTCCTCGGGAGCTCTTTTTTTTTTTTGGTCAAGAAAAGAAATCTTGTAGAGGCTGTTTGTTGTGGAGCGTACTGTCACAAAGCAAAGTAGAGGAACTAATGCAACACCTGTCACGATTGAGTCATTCATTTTTTGCAGTGTTTCCCCTTGTTTCTCATTATCAAGAGAAAGTGAAAGCAATGTAGAAGAGGTCATGGATAATTATCAAACCTTATTCTTGTGATTGAGTCAAGCCGCAATCCCTGCATTTGTGGGGGATCTATTGGAATTGAATACATCAGGTCAAGCATATAGTTTGTCACAGTCAAGCACCATCCCGCCTTCAATGCTGATTGTGTGGTGCTATCTGAGCATTAGGTAGTAACTGGCTCTTGTGCATGTTTAGCTTGTTCTTTTATCATCTTGGATAATGTGTCACTGTTTGCTTTTCACTCTTTGTCTTGACTCTTTACTGGGGTACAAAGCGGTCATTTTGGCATCTAGTTTTATTTCAACACCAGGCTTTTAGGTCCAAATTTGGAGATTCCACTTTTAGAATAAGTGTTAAATACAAAAACAGTCACACAATTGGATTTTTTGGCTCAACAACTGGGTCTCAACTGTTCGTGTGCTCCTCATTTCCCCAGAAGCAACACTGAAACTGACAATAAATCTGAAAGCTATGCACCGACATATAGGCTCAAAGTTAATCTGTCATTCACCAGACAAAATCAAGAAATTCTGTTTATTCTAAAACAGCTAAGTTAGAATGTATGTATGTATTTTTTTAGCTAAGGCATTCTCTACAAGTATACATATAAATCAAAAGAATAAATAACACATAATTTCAACAATAAAAATGAAATGTAAATGTATAGCAAATTGAGCAAAAAATTGATATACAAATTGAATATCATCTCGATCTTTTATAGTGGACTTTTTTAAAAATAATGATAGATAACTGTTACTCACAGAATTATATTCAAATTCTCACCATTTGCATTTCCGTCGCAAAGAGTATGACTTCTTTTGTTTTGCATATTCAGGAATTCATTTCATTTCTGCATAATCATGCTGTTTATTAAAACAATAATGAGAAATGGAGCTGGTAAATTATGGATTGCTAACCTTAAAGTCAGCAAGACACCAGCTGACATTATCCAGATGTAACTCTATCATCTAGAATAAATACTTTTAAAAGAAATCAAGAACAAGAATGTGCTAGACAATGCCCAGGAAATAAACAAAAATCATCAACTAACAAAATGAGAAAACAACTTGTCAGGAATCAAATTGTTTAAAACAAAATGCAACCCTTAAAGTTTAGATGTAAGAAATTATGTTGGAATTTTTGTGTTTAAATTCTCGATCAGAGTTGAATATTGAATATTTTTTTTATTTTACCTTTTAAATAGTGCCATTAGATATTATGCAAAAAATGTTCTATCTACCAGCCCTGAAAACAAGATACAAAACTGAAACTTTGCATTGCACTGACTCCGTCATGAAGATTCTGTGTCTTGAATTAAAAATAACAGACATAAATACATTATTAACATGCACTTACAAATCCCTGCAAATATTTCGATTGAGAGAAACCCACCTATTGAGTCTATCATATTTCATAATCTACATAGTTGCACACAACAAGTATGAATGAAACAAAACATTAAATATTGAATAAGATAATTACTACCTTTGTAAGCTTATCATAATCTGTTACCTTCAGCTAAATGTGCATGATTTACCTATGAGTACTTGAATACCTGAGCCCCTACATTAATTTTCTGGGCATTTGATCCAAAAAGGATAGAAAAAGAACTGTAATTACGCTTTGCCTCAAATGAACTCTTTATTCGGCTTATCGCATCACTGATCTTTTCTTTTCTTTTTCTTCGTTTAAATTGTTTATATATATTTTACCGCATTATCAACTGTGAAGTCACATAACATATTTTAAAACAAAAAAACAAATAAAATCATTATTACTTCTATTCAGTAATTTTCTTTGATAAATGTGCACTTTAAAAGCTGTTTCAGGGATAGGAGTGAGGCACTAATGCTAATTACCTTATGAGTTGAAACCATTAGTCTCTATGTGGCAAAATAATCTGAAGTTGTCACAATCCTCATTCTTTTACATCACCGCCATTGTTGAATGGGGCTCTTTTTACTGCTGGCTGATTGCATTAGGTGGCAGATACTTTAAAATAAGTGATTATTCCATAAGAAAACCTAATAATCCCTACTTGAGACAAATTCACATTCAAAAATATCACTTAGATGTTATTCATTTGTATATTCATGTTAAGCCATTCGTATAATGTATTATTGGGGGGAGAGGGGGAGAAGGGGTGAAAACAATCTCACTTTTAATGCAACAGCTAATTCCTTGTTTCTTGTTATGCCGGTTATTTGAAGTGGCATTTAATCAGAGGTGCCAGGTGCTGTGAATTCATCCTGCTGCACAAACACAAGCCCTCCTCTGAAGGTCTTTCTGTGTGAGCCCCGCTCTCCCTGCGTCTCCCACACCATGCCTCGGCTTCTCTAAATGGACTGACATGCACACAAACACAAAAGAAGCTGTCATGCAATATAAAACAGCCAAATGTAAGGCCAATGCCCGTTTGTGTGTGTTACTGTGTGTGTGTGTGTGTGTGTGTGTGTGTGTTTTTTTGTGTGCTTGCGTGCGTGCGTCCGTGTGCGTGTGCCAGAAAGCCTCTTAAATTGTTAAAACCTTCCCTTGTGTAATACATCACTTAAAGATTATTTTCTGGCTTGTATTGTGGCATATATTCATTCCAGGTTATTTTTAATCGTGTGTTTTCAGGAGGCACACACAACATAATCTCAAAAGTAGTTTCAGTGCTCCACTCCCCTTTACGCTAGATTACATAATGATAAAAGTTACACCCTCCTATTCATTTCTGGTTTATCTGTGAATTTTCTACTCTTGAAGTCCACAAATGTGTGTGTGTGTGTGTGTGTGTGTGTGTGTGTGTGTGTTAATTTACCTCAAATCAAATGGGAAAACCAATGGAAAAATGAATTTTATGTTAAATTGTACAAACATACACTAATCCTTTCTTTTTGTGTGTGTTTGTACAGCTGACATTTTCATTGACTTTTCACTCCTCTTTCTTTACCCTCAAAGCAGGCTGTATTGGAGTGGGGAAAAATGTACATACTCTTGCACATGATAGTACATATGCAGCAGGGTTCCTCATTCAAATACCTTCAATGGAACAGAAAAGAATAGAACAGGAAAGACTTGTGTTTTATTTTCAGTGCAAAGGAAGTTGCACAATGAGATTTGGATTTCAACTCTAAAGATGCTCAGTATGAAAGGGAAAACAGTATATGGAAGGAAACAGCAGAACAGACTGTAATCTGAGTCTGACATAGACTATCAAAGTCTTAATTTAGAGAGGCAGGATTGCTTCGAGGTATAGAGGATAAGTATTGAATATTCAACAAGTTTGAATTAGATTTGATTAAAAAAAAATCCAATATTCTTGCTATGTGCTTGATTCTGATTTCAAGGCGCTGCATTTTAAATGACACACCAACCCCCGGTGAAATTTAACTGAAAACATAACCTATTAAAATGAAAGCAGGTACGCCAATGTTGAGTGAACAAAAAATCTTAGAGAGTGTTTTCAGAGACGAATACATGATTCCTAAAGTGAAAATAAGGTGGCATAGTTAGCCGATGATGATGATGATGATGATGATAGCAGGGATTCAATAGTGACCATAATCTCATCCGCCATGAATGGCAACATATTTCTTTGGAGTCATTTAGAGGAAACAACGCTGATTTGTACATAGAGGAGGAGAGTAGTGTGCACATTATAATTAGTAGAAAGTAAATGGTGTAAAATTATGCAAATGTGTTGGGTGAAAATGGACTAACAATTGTATGTGTTATTCATACTTCATTTTGCAGACCAGACGGCTGAATTAATTTTGTGTTGCGCTAGATTTTTGGATAAATGAGAAAATAGACAGCAGGCTGAAAAAAAAATCAAAGTGGGTCTACTGCTATCTCATGATTATCATGATTACAATACAAGAGTGTGTGTATGTGTATGTGGGTGTGTAAGGGGTTGATTGTGTTGTGGTGGTGGAGGCTGGGGTGGAGGGCGTGTGGTGGGGTTAAAAGATGTGTTGATTGGAGTCATTCCGTATTACGTATATTCATGAAACATCTCCTCACTTTTTTGGTTGGTGGCTTGCTTTTAAAAGAGCAGAGTAATATTTTTTTCTCTTCTCCATAGATTTCAGCTAGTTATTTATATGCATATGCTGTTTTTTTTTTCCATTTGTCTCTTCATGTGCTTTTAATGTACTAGTTTATAGTTGTGGAGGAAAACAAGCTTAATTTGCTGATTACTGCAATACTGCAGAAAATGTCTTTTCCCAAAGGGACTATTTCCTTAAATATATTTATTTCATTTCATTCAGAAAATATTGAATAAATAAAACAGTCAGCATTTTGGGGGGAAAAAAAGCATTGCAATGAACGATACGTATTAGCCTTTTTTTAGGCATTTGCTGGGAGGGTTAATATCAGGGGAGAAAATTGCATTTTTTCACTACGTGCCACTGTGGTGGGATGGGATTCCAAAATCAGCTGCTTTGCCATTAATTCAATGTTTGTTTGTTTTTTTAACCACCCTATCTCTTGTTTTAACTGGTCTTGCAATTTGCTACCCCAGATAATTCTAGACTGCATCTAACCTAATGAGCAGTTAAAGAAAAAGAACATAAAATTCTTGTATATCATTTACACTTGTAATTGAATGACTGACGCCAATAAGCTGAACTAAACTTCCTGTTTATGCTCATTAACCGACTCTCATACACTGTTGCTGAATCTCTTTAATGACTAAATGCAGCGGAAGCATTGATTGGTGATGAGGAAACCTTGTTGAACCTTAACATAGTTACAGTGTTGGGGTCCGTCCTCATGGCATCTTATTTAGTGGTAAAGCAGTGCAGGGATTAAGCCACTTGCATCAACCGAAATAAAAACATGCCTCTCCCCATGTGGGTGTCATGTTTCTATGACAACAAGGCCTTATCAGTTGTCTTTGTTACTTATATCAAAAAAAAAAATTCTCTCTCAATGAGCATGTATCTAAAGATCAATCCGGCAGAACTGACTGAATTCTGTTGATACCCTGCTGTCACTGCAGCCTTCCTTTGTCTGTTTTTTTTTTAATTTACATAATATTATCATATAATTAAGGATAACCTGTTTTGGAGATAACAAGCTTACAAAAAATAGGGGCTTTTTAAGAAAGTTCAGTGAAAAATGGTCAACGAACTGCATTTATGTAGTGCTTTTCCAGTCCACTGACAAGTCTGACCACTTTCAAAAACCCTGTTCCATTCACACATACTTTTGCACACGGATAGCAGAGGTGTCAAAGGATGAATGTCTGGGCGAGTTTGCCCAGACATTCATATATTTAAATGGCAAAGCCTCACTGACAATTATGATCCTGTTTTTGTCTCAAGTCCACTTGGAAACGGTCTCATGAGTAACTGTGAATCGGCAAGTAACCAGCAGAATATTTGAAGGCCTATCTACTACCTGTGTTATACCACCCCAAAAAATGCTCAGAGCTGCTTAACAGAAAAGGCAGAGTGCTTTGAAAAAGTGCAAGCTGGATTTTTTTTCTTGATGGTGTTCACTGTAAAATGATCAAGTACAGACTTTTGTGCTTAGAAAAGGACAAAAAAAAATGCGATGTGGACGTTGGGCTCTGGGTTTGAAGCTATGAGGCAGAGATGAAACCGTAATAGCCCAGTGACTCCACAAGCCTCCAGCCCTTTAGGCACAGCGGGGAGACACAAAGTCCTGCTCCTTGAGAGCCTTGCTCACACCACGTGCAGAGACACAAGTACGAGGCATGACAAGAGAAAAAGACGTGTTTTTCGGGGGGGCTTGATGCAATTCTTTTTAACTGCCTGTCCCTTGGTAAATGTATGACTAAATTGTCATTGTAATCTCATATGCGTCCTGGTTAAACAGTCTAAATGGAGCAAGCACATGTGATTCGATCATTTGTTAACCTACACATTGTTCTGTTTGAAGTACATTGTAACTCACTTTCCTCTGTAGCTTGTCAGCTGAAGCAGAATTCCAACCTTGATGCACTTACATCTCCTCGTGCATTATGATGAATCATTCTGATGCAAACGTTATGCAAAAGGGTTGAACAAACAACAAGTTATATCAAGTTTATTATTGAGTTAGTTCACCTGATTGTATTTCTTGTTTTGACAGGGGTATCTGATGGGGAAATTCAGAGTAATTAAATGTCGTATGTATATGTATTATTTTAAGTTCAAAGTTAAATCACTGAATATTTAATTCATTGATTTTTCATCTCATATGTTTTTCAGACAGAAATAATGCTACAAGGCAAAAGCATGCTCAAAGCATTATTTGTGTTTGTATTTATAATGGCTCTAATATGAAATCATTCATGAAAGGAAATTATAACAGCATGTCAAGGCACATTCATGGATATGCTTAGTAACAGCCCAGTTCTGGTTACACTATTCAATAATTTACATTTTGCAGTGAAACATTAATGTTGAATGTCATAGCCCAAGGCCTGAACACAACACTGAGGACAGTCTCTGAAAAGATGTACGTCAATCCTAGAAGTTTTGCAGGTGAAGCTCTATAAAAAAAATCAAAAGTCATACAGGTGACACACATATATTAGAAAAGAGGGTCAAATAGCCTCAGACACATTTCATGAAGCAGAGTCATCTCTTTCTTTTGACACCTAACATCTCTGCTGCGGGCCACCAACCGACTGCTTTAATCACTGCTCGACGTGACATGTGACCACTCGCTGGTAAACGAATGGATACCACCAGGGAGAGCCTGCCCTCGCTTCAGAAGAAAACACCATATTTTTTAACTCCTAAGGTCACAATGGCCGGGTTTTACATTTGACAGTGTAAAATACATCATTTCCCATCGCTCAGCAAGAGAGTACCTTTTTTTCTGCCATGCAGCTCATTCGAAAAATAAGCTTTACCAACAAATATTTTTATGTTAACAATATGAAGGAGAACATGTAAAAAACGAACATTAGGACCTTGTTCTGCTTTGCTCGGCTCTGAGTTGGATGTTCTAGTTTTCCAGACAATGTTTTGTTTCACTCTCACATCTGTCATCAGTGTTTTTTAGGTTTATCAACAGCTGTTTTTAGCGCATTGGCACCTAAAATCTAGGTTTCTAGGTGTCAACGTCTGCAATAATTGTAATCATTAATAGTTACATGTAAGGAGTGACATGGCAGAGCAGCAGTTATTGCTTTCATCTCACAGCAAGTCCCTGGTTTGTTCTGCCTTTCGATGTGGAGTTTGCATGTTCTCCCTATGTCTGTGCGGGGTTCCTCCGGGTTCTCCGGTTTTCTCCCAAAGTCTAAAAGCCTGCTGCAGGTTCATTGGAGACCCTAAATTGCCCAGACATGGGAATAACAGTGTAAATGGTTGTATGCCTCTATATGGGTTGTATGTCTCAACTGGCGAACGGTCCTGGTTGTGCCCCGCCTCTCGCCCAACGGCAGCTGGGATCCCCCACAACCCTGATCTCAGGATAGGGGATATGAAAATTGAATAAATGAATAAATGTAAAGATTACTCTCTCAGTTGTGGGAGATTTACATAACAAACATCAGCATCTCAGCAATAATGATATCCATCTGGTACACCTGGTTGTTTTCAAGAGTGATCTGTGAAAATATCATGTAGATGCTAATAAATCTTTAGAAAAATTATTAGATGCTGCTCCTTGGCAAAATCTTATCAGGGCAACTGGACTTGATTTTTCTTCCCTTGACGTTCTGAACTGAAGGAGCCCCTTGGAGAAAACCTCTTCAAGCGAAGAAATCAAGTTCAGTTGCCCGATAAGAATTTGACAAGGTTTAACCATGGCCTTGATGACTGAGAACCTAGGTAGACAGATAAATGCTGGTATCCTTTGGATGTCAGATATTTTGGGTTAGCCGCTATCATAGATGATATAAATGTGGCAAGTAGCCAGTGTGTCACAGGTTTAATGCTCGCTGCTCAGAATAGGATGCATTGAGACCTGTTTCTACCTGCAACAGAGAGTCTGAAATACTCTGAACCGTCCATGTCCTCCAGGCTTATGTTGCTGGCAGAGCCCTCAGCTGACTCGAGTGAAGCCAAAACAGGCCAGTTTACACCACTGCAACTTGCGTAGGCAACAGGCATCCCAGCAAAGCATGGGAATACAAGCAGCTATTAATAAAGCTGTCATGTTCGTCGTGTTGCCCTGATGAGAGCTGAATGTGACATCCGCAGAGTCATTTTACAAAATAATATTTATATAATTTGTATCCTGACTAGTGGATTCTGGGGTTTTCTCTCTGGTGTGAACCTCAGTATTGTACTGTATTAACAGCTCATTACTATTGATAGACTACATTATTACCCACATTGATGTTATTCTTGACATAATCACCATCTGGCAAAGCCTGCCTGTTTTTTGGCTTTACAAATGTTTGACCGGCAAGAGATGAAGGATGCGACTCTCTGCAGGTGAATCCTGTTAAATACACCAAAACTTAACCACCTATGCATTTCCCTTTTTGTTTTACTTTTTTCTTTTTATATTTAAAGTAAAGCTACTGCAGACAGTATATTTAGCCAAATGGAGAAAAGGCAAACACTAACGTCAGTGGAAAACCCAATTTCACAATGCTGCAATATCACAGCATTTATTTTCAAAGACTGAAAAATTATAAAAAAAAAAGGGAAAAAAGGTAACAGGATAGTCATTACACATCATCCATTGGGCTTTATGCTGTCATTCACACATAGGTCACTGAGAAATGTCCATCTCTTAAGACTTTGCTCTGTGTTCATTACAGTCAGATTTAAAAATAGAACACAAGCTTTTTTTAAATTCATGCCTTTTACTTCCGTCCCCGGCAAATCAAGCGGTTGTCCTCTGCCCACGTCACTGCATAGACACAGCGGCCGAATATTTGTATAGAACACTGTAATCTGTTGTGTTGCACCGGATGACAGCGGAGCACCAAGACACTTTTCATTAGCCTGATGTCGGGTTCATGTCCTATCAGCAACCTAATTGCTGTGCGAAGTCAGCAGTATGAATACAAGAAGTCCAAAATCTGCTTAAAAGATTAATCTGCCATTTATAATTCTTTCTATTTAGATAGGGACGGGGATGATAGCACAGTAAGGCAAGCACTGGTCTGCATGCGTGTGAACAGCCACTACATTTGGTGCAAAACAATTGGCCACTAAACTTAGAGGCACGTTATAAGCAGCTCATACAGTTTAGTTTTAATTTCTTAAATTTGAACAGCTGAGGCAGACCCCCTCCCCCCTTTATATGACTAATACCTGCAACCGATTCAGGGAAATAAAAATACCGCCATTCAGGCACAAACAACCGCTACCTCACTGACTGACAACCTCTGTCTCCGGGATGTATTTTCTAATAGTGTTTGCCAATTTGGCAAAATCAAAAGGTGCATATTGTGTTTTCCCCCAACCCTTTATGGTTTTACTGTGGTGGAAATGGCAAGATATATAAGCAGCACTCCTCTCTAAGTCAGATGGGTGAATAAGAGGAGATCAAAGGGGAGGCAATAGAGAAAGAGTGTCTGCTGCTTTCTCCTCTTCTTTATTCCTGCCACATTCTGCCACTGTGCAGTTCCCTCTACCGCATGACTTGCCCTGGATTCTCTCTTTCTCCATCCTTCTCTAGGACATTACACTTTAATCTCATGTTCTGTGCTGCTTTCTTGCTCCCCCCCCACTTGGTCTCTTTGACTGTCATTCTTCCCTCTTCCTCTGTCCATCACACCATCCATCCATCTCTGCCTTTCTTCTTTAATCCCACGTTCTGTGCAGCTCTGACCCCGAGGATCTCCTATTAATCTGCTGTCTCAATATGGCCTGGTATGATTGCTAATCCCACACATAGGAGTGTGTGCGGATGTATGTTTACAGGCACTACGAGTGAGATGAGTTGGATGACGCAACATTTTGGGTGTTGTTAGCCTGGGTGTTAGTGTGCACGTTAGAGATCAAAGCACATAAAGCCGTGTGTGTGTGTGTGTGTGTGTGTGTGTGTGTGTGTGTGTGTGTGTGTGGGTGTGTGTGTGTGTGTGTGTGTGTGTGTGCGCGTGTGGGTGTGCGTGCGTGCGCGCGCGCGCGCGCCCGCGCGCGTGTGTGTGT
>CAAKHD010000678.1:500164-517283 GCA_901007705.1 Fistularia tabacaria
TACACCTACATTTAAAATTCTAAATATGTGTGTGTGTGTGTGTGTGTGTGTGTGTGTGTGTGTGTGTGTGTGTGTGTGTGTGTGTGTGTGTGTGTGTGTGTGTGTGTGTGTGTGTGTGTGTGTGTGTGTGTGTGTGCGTGTGTGTAAAATCCGTGGCCAGGGCGTTTGTTAGCTTCAGATACTCCCACTACAACCACACACCACCACCTCCTACTTACTGCACAGCCGACTGGGTAGACCCTACATGTGGGTTTTAACAGATGGTGAAACACTTTCCCTTGAGTATCAACATTACTCTCTCTCTTACTCTCACTAATTAACTAGGTTTCAGTAGAAACCATTGGGCTTTGCCATCACCATGGTTACCCAGACACTGACAGTCTGCCTTGTACGTGTGTCGTATTTGTGTGACTGTGTGTAAGTGTGATTTATATCTGCGTACATGTCACAGTCTTCACGACCCCGTGTGTGAACACACTTGTATGTGTGTGCCTGTTTGTGCTTGATAATAATGCACACACGAGAAGTTTAATGGCACGAACGCCTTTCTTTACCCTAAGCAGAAGGTTTTCAGGCTCAAGCTCTTCTGTACTGCATCTTCGCTTAGGGCTGCGATGGTGCAAATAATAACTTATAACTTTATCATACATCTATACAGACCTAACAAAATGTATTAACACAGGATCTCAGTAATTTGGTTTTGATTGGGAGTAATCCAAATGATCATGGACTTCTTCCAAGATGTCAACAATGTACAATGTATTATACATCCTTTCTCTTCGTAGACTAATGCTACAAAAAAGGTATGAGGCTCACTCTACATTAGTTTCCTGACATGACACTGTCTCCTTGATATGTCTCCTAGAAGCTTGACTTTTATGAGTCTTTGTTATTCGATGCAATGAACCATACAAATGGAAAAATAGCACACATCTTCAGACAGTCTGTCCCTGAAGGCTTTGTAGTGTTGTTATTGTTGAGGTTCAAACACTGCCTTCCTTTCTCATTTCCACACACCTGGCCAATCCAGAGGCAGACCGCAAAAATCACTCAGGCTGGAAATGCAGCGTGAAATATAACTGCAGTCAGGGCACTTTTTGGAAAGGGTCTGTGGGTCTTTTGCCATAGAAATTGTATTTTTAAAGACTTCATTTTCTCTATTTCAGGGAGTTTTCATGCATGTGACTCCATTCTTCTAATGAGCAAAGAGCAGTTTCACACAATGCGCTAATATGTATTACAACCCAGCAAACATTTGCCTTATTTTGTTTATCAATGTACTACACTCTTGAATCTTATGTGCTTATTTAAAACCGGATGCCAAGGTTATGATGCATAATGACCTGTTTTTAATATCAACTAATAATTGCTATTTAACTATTGAATAGTCTGTTTCTCTCATCTTCTTTCTTTTGTCTGAAGAGACACCAGTAGTGCTCTACCCTCTCTTCGATTCAAAAAAAATACGGTCACCACATGCCTTACACTAATAACATAAAACACACGCGCCTCTTTGTGATGAAAGATCAGTGCAGAGCATAAAATGTAAATCAGTAAATCACAAATCTTTAAAAATTACAAGAGGCTCTTCAATGACATTATCAGCAGACGGAAATTTATAGCCATTTTAATGTGTGATTACTTGCTACTTAGTCACACAATTGACAGGTAATATGTTGTCATGAGGCGATCAGATTTAAAGCTATCCAAGAAGTTGGAAATTCAGTGACTGACTGCATCTGAACCTTCAGTCTGTCCTCATATCACTAAAAATGAATATGTGACTAGCAGTGTTTTAAAGCTCCCGTGCTGCTTCTTGTTTCATGTCTGCTCACGAATTCAAGAGTTATTCAAATGAAAGAATGTGTTGAAGTTTATGGCATGGTAACTGTAACTGCATGACATACTTTTGTTCTTTAAGACAGTGTTTATTTGTTCTGTTAATTTTGATGCAGATTGCATCTGTCAGGTTAACAATGGGCTTTTGACAGGAACAGTTATGATGCATCATGCTTTTTTTTTAATGTCATACCGTCTAACCTTGCCATCACATCTTACCACATATCTCAGGTTCTTCTACGAGGGGTTCTCTTCTTTTCTCTCCCTCGCAATCTGCTTCACCACTCTTTATTTATTTACTTTTTAGCATTGATTTCCCCTGGTTTAAGTAAGAAAAACGAAATAGTTCTCCGTGTGTGTTGTTAGCTTCATTTCTATTGTTCGTCCAGGCCTCAGCCAGTCATTTGGTGGAGTCAGCATGTTTGCTCTAAGAAGTTACTAAAAGATGTTGTTTCATCATTTCTGAAAGTAACTTTCAAAACACAAGCAGCATTTTGCTGTAACAGTTTTGATGTGGGACTATTATACTTGCCTTTTAGTGCATGCTTATCCACCAAACAGCCATCAGATTATCTGGAAGATACACATCACACTCACAGAGGAAATGGAGATTTCTCATTGAGTACTGGCTCCATTAAAGGTAAAATGTTTTGAGAGACGAGACACCCTGCCTACCCTGAAATGAAAAAATCGCTGTCAGTGACATTTCTGCATGTTTTTCTGTGATAACATTTTGGTAAAAGTAGGACACAGATACAAACAAGGCAGGTGTGTTGGGAAAGCAAATGACAAAATAAATTATTCTGTCCATCACAACACCTGATATCACATACATTAAAAATGGTAAACTACTACAACAGTGATATTTTTAAAATTATTTGTTATGTTATGTTCATTATCGGTCCAGGATATATGTCTGGTGTACCGAATGTTTAATACTGTAGTAATTGCAATGGGAATATATAAACATATGTTATAATGTATGTCGTTATGTTAATGTACAACAGTAATAATGTTATCATAAATTATACTAATGTATCTTGAACATATCTCTATAAATTTTCAAAAGGTCAAATTCAGTAAAAATAAATGTATAGGTTAATTGTAGAAATAATTAGAGAGAGCTGTTACTTTCATACAAATTCAATTAGCAGTGCATGTGTATGCAACAATATCATGCAAACTATGACAAGTGTCATATAATTTAATCGAGAGATTCAAGTGATTGATAGTCAAGAAAGGGAACTAGCTTTTCAGGCGTTTCTGTCTCTGAAGGCTCAGAATGAGGTAGAGTAAGAATACATACAGAAGTGGCGTAGAGAGTACAAATGCTTAGAAGTGGTGTAGAGAGTACAAATGCTTCTGTTGTCTTGGTACCTGGATATAAAATTAGCGATTTTTTTTTTTTTAATGTAACTATATGTTGAGAGCACATCATGTGATGAGTCACTGTTGATATAGTTCCTCTCTTTCTATGCTTTCAGATCTCCCACTTCCAGCCTTTTTCGGCTTGGATGTACATGCAATGTTGCTTTTCACTCGACTTTCTCACTGAGTGTGCCTCCTCTGCAACCCTGGACAAAAAAAGGCTGCCCAGGTGTTTAATGTGCAATTTGAACTTCAGTTAAACCTTAGAATGCAAAGAGCCAGTGGCAAATTGCACCAAATGGTTTATCTGGTTCAAATTTCTCTTTCCTCAAAGAAGTGTCTTTGTGGGTTTTCAGAATTACATCATTTTCTAAAAAAAGGCCCGTCTGAGTCTGAGGCTCTGTTTATTTCTGTCCAAGTCACCTGCTTTTTATTATTAGTTATCTTATTTGACCGCTTTGCAGTGTTCTCCGAAATGTGCTGGCGGTCAGCCCCTGCCCTGCCTCTGCAGTGTTTCAAGCACATTGGCAATAGTATGTATTCGCAGCCACTTTTCCAGATGAGCATGTTGAAACCTGTGCTTTCAACATTGTTGAAAGAAACCACTCTGATTGGCTGATCAGCCTCTGTGCATGCAAAGAGAAGGGAACAAATCAATAAACATGTTGTCAAGAATGCACACAAAAGAAATACACTTCATTTGCATATTCCTGAAAGCCTCACTTCAGATTTTCAAAATCTATGTAAATTCTGTCTCCCTATACTTGAACCGGGTCAATACACTTCTGAATGTCCAATAAAACTGTCTCGATTGCACCTTGTTCCACTGAAGTTTGGTCAGTCCAAAGAATTTCTCCATCCAACTTATGAGGTTGGAAGTAGGTTTTGACCGTTTCTGTGAGTGAGTGAGAGAAAGTGATCCATTGCACCTGGTTTGAAGTAAGTAAATGATCCCACCTGTGGGAGGGGTGTTTGGTACAGTGTTGTTTCCCAGAGAGCAAAGTACACGCAGAAGCCCATATGTAATAACCGACTTGTGCTTAGTGCTGGGGGAGGCTGTCATTCGCAGCATGCTCATTAGGGCTGCTGGCAGCAATGGCTGATCAATAGAGGACACTAATGCTCTGCCCCAACACTCGCTGTATGACAACAAATGAGATATTAATAATTGTTTTGGATCATTTCTGCAGATCTTTTAAGAAGCCTCATCCATACCATATAGATTGTGAGTGAAATCTTAAATATTAGCGTAGATGAAAAAGGTCCCGGTCGGTCAAGGGTTAATGAATGGCCTTATTTCAGCCTGGGGCAATGCATCCATTGGAAGGATCACTGACTGACCTAGCTGATTGACAGTCAGAGAACTGGGTTTGCAGCATGTGGATGTGATCCCTAGCACTTTGAGGTTTCTCTGAAATGTAAGGTGCATTATAAATAAAATTTATTATTCTCCCATCGAAATATTGCTTTTGCGCTTTTCCCATACAAAAGCCCTCCAGTTCCAGCGACTGAAAAAGAATGCAACTTGTAGACATGCAAAATATCACCTCTGTGAAAACCTGTAAATGAGTTTGCCATGTTCTCTGTAGAGAGTAAAATCGCCAAAACATCACAGACATTAAGCAGGAATCCATTTAGGAGTATGCTCCTCTCAAGGATAGAAGGGAAAAATATATGCATGAAAAGTATAGCAGAGGTTTCAAGCAGAGGAGACATTCTCTCATCAAAGGAGATGCTTGCAGTTCCATGTGATTTCTATATATGGTGCACATACCTCCCAGTGGAGGCTTTGCAATTCAAATTCACGAGTGCCCACCCTCGGATGTTGGCAAACATCTGTAAAGTTTACGTGAAAGCAAAGACTTATCGTATGCAATGATACCATACAGTGAATGTCTTCAATATTTAAATGCTGCGACCCAATCCTGGTGTCTGAGTCGGGCTTATCATTTCAGTCCCCAACCTTTGGCACTGCAGCAGTTATTTGTTTTCTTGACAATGCCCCATGCTAGAGCTTCATAATCTTTCCTTTGTCTTTAGCCAAAAAGAAAATCTTTCATTGGGACGGGATTATAACTAGCCACATGGCCTTGAGCATGTTAGTCAACATGGATAAATATAAAGAAGAGCCTGGCATACCAATTTAAATGTAATTTAAATTTACAAGACGTTACTTTAGAGATCTTATATACTAGAGACATTGAAATTCCTTTTGTCAGACGCAGTGGATCATATAAATGTGTTTGAAAGGCCAAAAGCAAGTGGTATTACAGCAATTAAGGCATTCGGGGCTGGTTGCTCTGTGGAAGATTGGAGATGCTTTTGAAATAAAGGCAGTTGTGGGATTTCATTTTCAGCATTTATCTGTCACAGCAACTTGCATATTACACTATGTGAGTGTGTGGTCGAATAGCAAAACGCCTACTGACAAACTGTTACTCAATGAGGGGCATCCTTGTGTGTTCGGACTTTTGCAACCATCCCTTGTAGAGACTGTGGTTCTCAGATCACCCTGCCAAAATGTTTTGTGTGTATGTGTGTCTTTAGCAATGACAAAAAAAAGTACTGGGGAGATACTGAAGTTGCTGATTTTACTACTTTATCAAGCGTTAATGAGTATTTTAAATCACTTTTCATGGTATTAAAGGTGCAGGCATATTGTATTTGGGGAATGATGCTGGCTAATCCATTTGTAGTGAATACTCATGTCATACTGACTTTAAGTAATACTGTGATTCCACAACAACATGGTCCCTTTTTTAATAATCTCTCCAGTGGTTCACTGCTAATTATACACACTGTATTCACTGATAAATCTGTCAGAGAACCCATTTAGTTATCGCAAAGAACATGAATGTGGTGTGGCAAACATTCTGCTTGAAAGTGAAATCACAAAACTTGATTTTCTTACAACTGAGAAGGCTGTGAGCTGCTTGGAGAATCATGGCTACATTTCATTTGCTGCCCAATAACACTGTCGTGCTGGTGTTGTCTGTCGGGAGCTGATCCCAAGATGTTTGAATATCTTATTTGAAGGCAGGGGTCAATGACAACATTATATACTGTGCAGAGAGTCGAATTCCAGAAAGAAATTCTGAGCTCAAGGTCATCTTGTTCTTTTGACCTAGGTGTGCACATTAATCACTGCTATGGTAGTAGTGCTCTGGTATTACAGAAGCACTCAGCATCATTGCTACATGCCACAAATGCTCTCAGTAAAATACAATATTAGCACACCATCACTGAGGAACATTCAACCTATGTAGTTACATAACTACTAAGTAACTACTATATCACTTAACCTCAAGATATTGATCCTCTGTATTGTTATTTGTAATTATTCAAAGGTTTTCAAAAATATTCATAAAGGAATAATTTCAACATTATTTTGCGAGTTTCTATTACTAGACGCTACATTACTACACATGTATTGCAGAGTCATTTCATTAACAAAAGATATCACGACTTATTACTATGTTATGACTTGGGTTCACATAGAACTATTTCTAAGTAAACAATACCATAACAACTGTCGTCAACAGTCAGTACAATGTCATTGTATACATGGTCAGTTGCCAGTAGTATGATGTTTAACAAGATGTCAGCAGTGATCACATTTAAACTGCATGTCAGTCTGAGATGTAAGTCAGTGTTTGAACGTCAGTCATCATCCAACCCCGTTTGTTGTGCTGCTTTCAGTTCAATGAATAGAGCTACCTGTACTAAAACCGCATCAGTTTCTGACCTCATAGTGATATGATGGCGCATCAGCCTCGTAGTGTTCCTTCTGGTTATCAACACGGGATGAAATGTAGATATGATTACCCTGGACCTCATTCTAGTTGAAACTCCGTGACAATGCTCACCTCAACCACCATTACAACAGCAAGTAATCAAAGTCCTTTGCAGAGGATTTTTAATTGATCACCAGATTCCCATTTGTACAATATGTATGCATATGGCACCCTCACTCTTTTCTGGTCTTTCATGGTTATTTTATACCAGGATGACTTGTCCTGTGTCCTGTCCTGCATCACTGTAGTAGCTGCATTACTGTATTTCAAACAGCTGTATATCCTGAAGTCAGAATCCTCTTTGTCCTTTCAGTTGATAAAAGCCCAGCACAGGTGAAATGAATAATGTCCAAAATGTTGAAGAATATTTTTCTCATGTCTGCATTAAATCTACAGTCCGATATGCAGGAATTAAGTCAATATGACTGTTAGCAAATCACTAGATTCTCTGTTACCTGAAAAAAATAGGTGAGGCTCAGACTGTCTGGATGTCATTTGCTGCAGCAAGCAACGTGTACACTAGAGACTCATGTTTCACACAGGCCAAATGTGTGTAAGCTCGTGGCTCCTAGGTGAGAACCCACAAAGTCCTTGATGCAGACGTAGCCTCTGTGACTCAGGGTTACACCAGTGTGATGATGCGTGCCTCGTGTGTGCTTTTGATTCATCTTTTCACCACGAGCAGCCACAGTCAGCTTTAGTGCCTTGCCAAATATATGCCTGGGTCTCAATAGACATTTTGACTTTTCAATGCTAGGTAAAATCAACATTAATGCCGGCTCCAAATTATTCATTTCCCCAATTAACCTTGTCAGTTGTTGAGCAAGCACTACACCAGACTCAACTCAAGGCAGCCGCATTCAAACGAAGAATTCCTCCAGTTCTCTTCTTCCTTTGACAAATCAAAGTGTCTGCCATGAAAAGGGAGTACTTACTATGTACACTGACTCTAATTTAGGACACACTGGAGCCACCAGCAGTTATTCTCGAAGGGCCTAGTCGGAAAAACCTCTGCCTGTGGCTTTAATAACATAACTAAACAGTTGTGTTATTGAAGCCACAGGCACCCTCTTGTATCCAGATAAAAAAAATCCCTGAGTATCGTTGACATCATAACAAAAATACAAATTGAACTAAATATCTTGCCTACTGCTTGTCACAGAGTTTGTAATTTTCCTTTTGCTCTGAAGCTCCAACGTGAGTTTATTCATTATTTTTGCAGGCAGGGAAACTGGTTGCTGATATTGTGTTCATGCCTTTCAGGCCTCATCAACAGCTCACAGTCTGCTGTTTCTCATTCTATCTATCTAACAGGGATTTAAATGACACCTGCAAGGCCTGGTGAATTCACTTACATTCAGGTTTGTCAAAAAACAGCTGTTCTGGAAAGGAGAAGGACTGTCATTGAGAAGCCTCATGACAAATTACATTCTAAAGGACAATTGTGGAAAAAAAACTTTTAACTGGGAAATGGCTGAAAAGCATTTTTCATATGCAGACATAGATATTTGTGTAACTTTTTTAGGAAATTTGTATGCTGTAAGAAATCCAGTTGTTGCCAGTTGTAACTGTAGCCGGAGCTCCAAAAATATCTAAAACAAAATAACTTTTTTCATTCACCCAAACAAAGTAATCAGTTGAAATTTCAGAGAGGTAAATATGTCATCAGAAATGCCGTGTTAAACTCCAGTTAAACAGTCCAAATATTTCTTTATAATTTTTTTTTTAGCGACTGCAAAAATACTGCAAATCATTACAATTGAGATGCCAGAGGCTATTAGGCATTTTGCTTGATTAAAGTGGAAAGATTGATTGAACACCAAAATTGCCGTGATTATTTGTGATTTATTTCTTCCTTCTCATTTGTGTTTCAGCCAACAAGACTTTGCTTGGTGGAGGTGGAGGTAAGTCACAACCTGTCTGATTTGTTAGTGAGGTGGCTCTGTTCATCCTACATGCTGCTATTAAAAGCCTCCTTTGAGGTGCAAATAATTGTCTCTGAAAATTAAATAATTGTAAAACTGGGCAGCTGATGAGACTGTTTTATGTCCTGTTTGTGCTGTCCCTGCCTGTATTATTCTTTTATGTTTTGTAGCTGGTAGCCCTTTGTTTTGGCAGGTGTTCAATGTGCGTTTGGCAAGTATATGTCTGTCTGGCCAAATGTGCATGCAAGAGTGTGTTGTCGATAATTTATGGATATGGAGGGCTGTAGATGTAAACGTCCATTTTTCAGTGTATTGTTGACTCAGTGTTTTGGTGCGCGTGTGTGATGTTAGGCATGGTTAATCGATACTAGTAATAAATTTGTAGTACTAATGCGGCAACCTCATCTACCAAAACACGTATACTCTCTCTGTTACATGTTTGTGTTTGTGTGTGTATGCAACAGTGCATGCGTGCGTGTGTGTGTATGGATACGTGCGTGCGTGTGTGTAAGCACTTGGTACTGAACCTGCCACTGGCTCTTTTGTCTTTTGGGCAAATAGCTTCTTGCCATTTTAATTGCATATATATGTATATATACATATATATATATATTTCCTGAATGTATTTATACATGTACATATTTTTCCCCATGTTTTTCCATCCATACCGTAGTATCAAATCTTCATGGACTGTGCACATCTATTTATGCATAGGTTGTTTGTTAATGCCACTGTGTTTTACCAGCTTCCCAAGTACTTACTGCACGCCTGTCGTGCTCTTTTAAAAGCAATACATCTTCACGCACACACACACACTCGCACATAGATTACTGTATTTTGACATCGAACAGCTGAGCCTCAGGCAATAGCAGTGATCACACTCCTTTTCATGGACTCACACAAGCACTATTTGAACTTACATGCATTCGAGCACCTGGAGATACACAGCATTATTCTATTTCCAAAAAAACTCTGCAAAAATGCAGACACAATGCAGTGTTGTTATGAGTGCCTGCATCTGACTGTAATATGCATTTTTGCCAATATAACTGTTAATCTCTTTTATGTTGCTCTACCATTGAAGTGCTTTTAAATTCAAATTTAGCCATAGCATCTGTTTTAATTCAGCTGGAGGAGACCATCTAGCTTCCACCATCTGCATCTGTCTTTTGATCTGTGTCGATGTCACTCAGCGCCAATTTTCCTCTTGCTCAGTTGATTTGTCTCATATCTTTTTTTTATTATCTTTATTTCCTTTTCACTGTTTCTCTTTCCAGCTCCTTGGGGGTTTGCAAAGGCAGATACGGCCTACAGTGGGTGTTAATTAGAGAGTGGGGAGGGCAGACAGGAAAAGGAATTGGACTAACAAGAGAGATTGGAGGGTGATAACTGTTCAAGTGTTAAGACAAATAAGACAAACAGTGAAGGTCCAGTAGTCTTTGGGAATCAGGCAGCAGAGTTAGATGTATGGATGAGCAGACTTGATGTGTGGAAAAGAATCACTCAGTATACATCTCTCTTAGATCACTATCTACACACAGTAAACCCAGTGTCTGTCCATTCAGCTTTAGAGAGATGTGCTTTTCATTCCTGGAAAAAGGTCTCTACAGTGCTTTACCATTCAGTCAAGAGGGTACCTGAGTAAAAGTCATTAAATTAGATCAAACGTGCAGCTGCAGACATGATTTTGCAACACAGTGTGGAGGAGTGTGGAGCTCAGGCTCCACATCAAAGTAAACTCAAAGACAGGAAATTAAGCTTTCTGTATATGAACATCAACCTCAAATTTATTTTACTTCTTCTCTTTGTATCCTTGATCCCCTAGCTGATTGCTCTCAGTCATACGGAAGATGATTGGAATGTGACAGACAGGAACATTTACAGACACACTGAACATTTGAGACACTTGCATAACATCAAATGGGTCTTCCTTTTGCCCTCCAAATGGCCCTGATCTGCCAAGGCAATAGGCTCCTTCAGACCTATGAAGGTGTGGCCTAAGAAATTGAGAGGTTGAGTCCAAAGATCACGCCTGTTTGTCTAGCGTCTTTTTGACTGCTGGAATGGATTTAGATCTGGGGAATTTATTGTTTTATTGTTTTATTGTTTATTTATTGATCTGTAAATGTATTGTTTCTCAAGCGATCCAGCACAGTAGAACCAAACAAACTCATGGGCTTTCCACAATGTGGCGTTGTAACGTAGCGCCAGTCATGCGTGGTATTCCTTGTTGTTTACGTTGGTGATCGTTGTGTCCTCCTGTTAAAATGCTTTTTGTGCTTTTTTCAGAAGCTGATGTGGTTAAAGGGGTGTCTAGGTTGATGAAGCAAAGATCTTAAGTCTTAGAAGTAGAAAAGGGATTATTAGTTTAAATTAATGAAAGACAGCTTGCTGGAGATTATTAGTGAGGGTCTCATATGAGAGAAAGCTTTACTTTTGCATGCTGATTTAGTGATGGAAGCACCAAGTACAAATGCTGTCAAGAAGAGAAAGAACACCAGAAACACTAATAATAAAGGTTATCGTTAACTCTTTTCTGTATTTTTGCCACAAAAAAACTAAAAAAATACAAAAGAGTGCTTTGGAGCTGGAGAATGGATCGATGGGATTTACATTGATTTCAACGGGCATAATTGATTCGGTTCACGAACCTTTTAGTTTGCGAAGGGAGTCAATGAACAAATTAGATTCATAAGCCGAGGTTCAATTGTACCTGTCTCCTACACTGCTTAGATGGGTGGAACATATCAACATAAAATCCAAATGAATGTCAGGACCCAAGGTTTCCGAGCAAAATTTAGTCCAAAAAATCCTGTTTCCTTTTCTGGGTTTCTTTCTCCCCATGGTACCTCCTGGTGCCATGTCTTCATGAACATGGCAGAGACGCTGCTTCCATCATTCCACGGTCCAGTTGGGATGCTCACAGGACCATTGTAGAAACTTTTCAGCGATCTGGGACAATTCACTCTGTGTTTGTAGACCATCAACACAAGCCACAATAGCTTATCTATTGGACTTGACCACATGGGCCAATGTTCACTGCTCACATGCATCAGGGAGCATTAGTTGACAGTATGTTGACCTGTTGAATGTAGATTGGTTTTCCGTCTTCATATCTATTTCAGTAAGTGCTGACCACTGCAGACCAGTAACAGACAAGACAGCTGCAATTTTAGACATGCTCTGACCCAGCTGTCCACTGATAACACTTCAGCCCTTGTCAATCTTACTTACATCATTATTTGCCCATTTTACTTGCCTCAAACACAGCAGCTTTGAGAATAAAGTGTCTTGTAGTGTAATATAAAGCCCATAACTGTCCAGAATAATTCATTTCCTTTAACAGTGGTAGTGATTTTATGGCTGTTCAATGTAGATTGGTCTTTGAATGTCTGAAATTATAATCTCTGTGTTCAGGAATCATACTTTTTCACATTGTATTATGCTTGGTTCTTCTGTGTAAAAATATGTCTGTTTGTGCCTCTCAGGTGTTTACTGAAAATCTGTGGTGATTTCCACAGATTTGCTCAAAAATACCATCCTTCCCCGGTAAAATATAAGCAGTCACTAGTGACAAAAAAGGAAGCTGAAAAGACAGGTTGTCTTTTGTGGATGATATTGTCTGCATTATGTAAATTTTATAGATAAACTACAATATTATATTCATCTTTTCTTCCATTCCATTCCATCCATTCTACTCCATCCATATAGCACATATGATCTGAAGCAATAACTAACTGACTAGCCAGTGAATGATAATTGAGCATTTAGGAACAAAGGGCACAGTTTTTTCCTGCAGTGATTGAAAGAGACTAACAGCTGGGCTAGAGGGAGGTTGAGCACTGGACTTTTAACCAAACAAGATTCCAAACTAATCAATAAAATGATTTCATGACTCCTGAGAGTCATATCATCTTCAAATGTGACAATAAAGTGACATTAAATGTAAGATATCTACTGTCCCAAGTGGACGGAGAGACACACACACACACAGAGGCACACACTAAATAGTCATATAGTTTTTTGGTGCATAACGGATGTGAACAAACCAACTTTTTTTGATGCCTCAAGATATCCAGACCTATATATGAAACCAAGAGTAAGAAAAGCTTAATTGTTTTGGTTGTTTTTAATCAGACTTTGCAATACTTATGGAATATCTCAGTTGCGATATCCTCCTCCTCCCAAAATAACGAGGAAGATTCAATGAATTGTGGAAGATGTGAAAAGAGACATTAACTGCTTTATCTATCTTTATCCTGCTTTTTACACATAGTGCTGTTTGTGTTTTAGTCCCTACATAATATTAAACTCATGTTTATCTTTTGTGTGTGTGTGTGTTTGTATGAACTTTAGAGTATCTTTTTTTTTGTGTACATCCCTATAAATTTGTTTTGCAGTTTCGTACCGGTCCAGAGTGTAACACAAATCATGTTTTGCACCAGAGTGGATAACACACGTAAAAGCAGGGCCTTTTCCATGTCTTTCACTGGAGATATCTTCGAAGGTGACAGTCCGCGGTAGTTAAAGCCATTCTTGGATATTTTTAAATGAACACCAAAATAAATAAATATCCCATCATGCATCATTGACCCCCCCCCCCCACACACACACACATGAACACATACAACAAAATAAATAAATATATTCACTTTTGGAGGTGATGATTCCAAAGACAGATCTAACAGGGCAGACAGGGTTCTGATTCCAAGGCTACAGAGCCATGACTTACAGCAAAATAATACAAAATCACCAAACTATTATGAAGACGACATCACAAGAGAATAAGGGAACTGGATATTAGTTGAGAAGTGGTGGTCAAGTATTGGTTTTGTGAAGTCAAGAAAAACTGTTATCACGTGTTGGGTAAAAAATAGACTCAACTCTGTGTTGGTCCCCAGGCATATTGTGTCTCTGCCATCTCTCCTTCCGAACAACACATGTACCTTTGTTACCCAGTGGCAGCTTACTGTCATCTATTCATTCCTATCCTCCAGCTCGCCTTCTCCTTTTTCCTGTGCCTGCACAAGAGCTTAAACATCCCCTGCTGCGGAGCGGATTGAGTTGTGTTGTGACTCTTGGTGCTCGCCAATCTGCTTGTTTCCCTTTTTCAGAGTACGATCTTTGAACACCCTGTTTTTCTGTGCAGGAATAGAAATGACATTTTCCCTGAACTTCTCAAAATCATGTCAGGTTTTACCTGTAAATAAATCTCCAAGGAGGACACATGTGTTTTTGAAATATATGCAAAACTGAAACACTTTTTATTTAAAGTAATTGAAATCTGTGCAGAATTTAAGAGTTCCGTACCTGTGTTTAAATGTATGCCATGTTGCTCTGCACTAGAAAGAAAAACATAAGTGTTATGGTGGTGTTAACACCTGAATCAATAAACACTAGTCACTGTTCAGAATGAGTAAGTGTTTGTTTGTGTTTTCTGTGTGTGGGTGGTGTATTTTGTTACATTTAAGTTTAACAAGTTTCACCGTGTTTGTGTTTACACATTTCCAAATTACTGGTAATGTGTATTCAACTGCATACAGAGCAGCATACATGCGTGTGTTTGCATCCACCACCAGACATATCCAAAATGTTGCCTAGGCAACAAGCTGACTGAGGTAAATTGAGTATCCTGGCTGTGCTGAGGGATTGTGGGAAAGCAATATGCCAGCGTTCCGCCCCATTAGTTTGACAGACAGTCTGTTTGGCCTATAAGAGGTCAGCCGGCAAGGGCAGATATATTAGTATTCCATAGGAGGGAACTCAGGATTGGTTTTAATCCAATGTCAATCTACCTGTCTGCATTTTTGTGTTTATAAAGTGTGTGTTGGAGGTTTGCAGGCGGTGGAGCTTATCTTGGCGTTAAATGTTGGTGGTGTGGACTTCTGTTCATGTGAGTTGCTGGGTGGTGACTGCTCCTTGCCAGCTAAGCATATTGGCAATTATCACTTCCCAGTCCCTTCCGAGTATCTGCCCCCCACCTTCTCCCCCCCAGTAAATACAAAGCCTATGAGAGAGATATGGTAACATGTATACTGGCTGGTAGCCTGTTTGGCTGAACAATAACCAGTCTATAAAAGCAAAACACTCCTTTTTTTACCCCAGTCCCTCTGGTCATTTATCTACTGCATCCTTTCTGTTTTTAAAATACCTATTTAACATTCATCTCTGGTCTTTTGTTTTTAGCATCCCTCATTCTTTTCACCTGCACTTGATCCATGTCCAAACCCATTTTTCTTTGTCCAACTGTGCTCTTCAATCCCTCTCATCTTTGGTACATGTCTCACCATTGGGCCATTGGTTTTTTTCTTTGTTTGTTTTTTTTTGATGTCTCAAGCCTGTCATTCAGCCTCTGGAGGAGCAGGCTCCAGTTGCATAAAACATTGATGTGCGGTTTTGAATGGTAATGGAGGCTAAATAATGAATGCTGTTGTTTTGTAAGGACATAAATGACACCTCCTAAACGATATTTTGGTGACTTGCATATAAGAAATAAATATTTGACTTGTTCATCAGAACCTTTGATGTATGTCAGTACTATAAGGTCAGCCAATTGTGGCTGATTGTGAGTAGCTCATTTGCTTTCTATGTGCATGAAAAAGAGTCGGATGTGCACGAACAAGTAATCTCTGACACTCAATTGGTGCCAGTTTTTACCAGAGCGTTGCCTTACTCAGTTGCCTTAAAGGGGGGCGACAATTGGTTTGTCATTTGATGTGGATTGTTGAAGCTGAAGTGTATAATGCCGTTTTACGTGAAGCAGAGACACTGTGCTGCCTATATTGTGCATCCGGTCTTCTAAACAAAACCATCTACTCTTCACTCTGCAATTTTGAACAAAGGTTTTATTCTGGAAAATATAGTTATTTTTACTTTCCAACGTGGCTGGCTTTAGTGGCAGTCCTTTAGTGAAAGGGTGCGATTTCCAAACTTGAACTATCTAAGGGAATCTTATATTCATATTGTTCTGCACAAGTCATTATACAGAGTGATTCTCTCAGTTACAAGCTTTCCTTTAAAGTGATACCCCGGCATACAGTGTATATACCTTGCCTGAAGTAGATTGTGCGATTGAGCGTCACAAAAAAACAACTTTAATTTGCACTCCATCCCACTTGTGAATTCCCCTCTCATCTTTCTGACCACATTGAAGTGACAGATCAGGGTATGAATCCACTCAGTAGTGCGACGTGCTCCCGCTGCGCTATTACAGCATCTCCCACAGAGTCAGAAGGTACCACAAAGAAAGCCAACATGCTTTCATGCTGCCTTCATCCAATATATTTTGGAGGGACAGCTCTCTATACCACCTTGTTGGCTGGAGCGGACACAAGAATCAGCAAATTTTGCTATCACTGTTTGTGATTGCACCTGCTGTTCAAATTCAGGCAATGTTCAAAGACAAAGATGAAACCAGGTAGCACCGGCTGTCTCCTCGCTCTCTCATTTTGAATGATCAAACAGACATGCATAATATATTATTCACATTTAAGCAGCTAAAATATGTACATGTTTTAACCAGGGTTTTTTCAGCGAACCAACAGAAATCTATAATCTGTAAGATATTTTGCGGGAGGGCTGGCTTGCAGCAGCATAACATCCATCTGCATTCTCGAAACCGAGAATGTTAAGTCCATGGGAAATTCTCTTTACTTGCTGTAATGATTACAGTTAGAAATCTCTTCATATGATTTATTTACATTTTTCATTCGATCCAATCATATCATTCCCCTCTCATGCAGGTAGATGAGGAGGGCAAAAACTATTTAAAACCAGTCCATTCAACATGATAGTTTTACACTGCATGACAACTAAAGAAAATATGCATTTAATTGACGTAACTATTCTGTGAAAGTACTGTAAATGTCCTGATGAACAGGTTAATCAACACAAACTGAATGTGAACTGTCCAAAATGAATACATTTTTTTCAAAGCTATAACTCACAATTGTTAGTTATTAGTTGTACAGTAAAAAAACAAATGTCACTGTTGACAAATAAATGTCCAACATGAAATATTTTATTCTGTGATAAGCAAGCCTTGTATTTATTACTCAAATATCTTGAGCAAGTGACAGTCACTGCAATCACGAAGCTCGATTAAGGTGGGGGGGGGGGGGGGGGCTTTTTATTTTTTTTTTTCGAGGGGGGATTTTTTTTTTTTTTTTTCCCAGGGAAAACACAAAATTCTTT
>CAAKHD010000678.1:517303-532690 GCA_901007705.1 Fistularia tabacaria
GAGACCCAATACAGAAGAACCGTGAGTTGTGTGGTAGTGAGGGGGGGGGGGGGGGGGGGCTCATTAATTACGTTTCTTCAGCAGTGGATGATTTTATTTCATTCTAGTCACGTGATAAACATCAACATGCTGTGAATCCATTGAAGAGAGCAAATCCTGGGGCTCAATCAGCGATAACACACATTTTTCACCAAAGAGATGGCTGGCTAAAGACCGTTTAATGTATGATTCCCTTTATTCTGTACTTGGTTTTTGCAGATGCAATCCATCTGGGTGAAAACTAAATAATTTAGTGTTTGAACTGCATGTGTGACAGAGCTTGTAGGTTGACAGACATGCACATCCCGTCTCAGGTGTGTGCATGCACCTGATAACACATCTAAATGTCTATTTTTCTTTTTCTTTCTGAAGGAGCTCTAAGTCTGAAACTTGAAAAAAAAATTGGGCTTCAGTCAACTGATACCCTGCACAGATTTCAGAAAAAGCCAATGGTTATGTTGCAATGTGTGTACAGAACCAATTTCAACAACACACAACGCACCAGCAACAGATGAACGGTGACTCGGAAAACAAGCGAGTGCAGGAATGGAAGGCCGAGTAGGGGGGCTTGGGCACCCAAACGTGGGTGGAAGGGTCGTTGCTGCTGTGGGGCAAGTCTATCTCCTCCACTTCAATGGACCACCTGAGAGTCATGTGCTTGAAGTATCAGGACAACATGGCGGGAACGACCCCGACGTGGATTTGGACTCCGGTTAGCCATTTTCGGTCTTTGTCTCGGGTCCGATCGATTGGCCAGGTGGCTTCTCGCATGCTACTGACCTGGTAAGGTTCGCACCCCAGTCTCTGGCCTCCTGTCTCCAGTCCCTGGTCTTTTGTCTCTGGACTCCAGATGCGTAGGGACTAAACTCAATGGAGGGTTTGCACTCTGGTCTCCGGTTTGTTGTCTCTGGATGTGTATAGAAACAAACAAAGATGCGTACGGACTAAACCTCATGTGTAGAGAATAGGCGAGGATACGTAGGGAGTAAGCCTGATGGGGGTTCGCACTCCAGTCTCTGGGCTGTGATCTACGGATGCGTAGGGACAAAAAAGGGTACATAGGGTCTAGACCTGATGGGGGTTCGCACTCCGGTGTCCAGATGTGAAGGGAACAGAAGAGGCTACGTAGGGACTAAGGAACAAATTAGGACTTAATTTAACAGGTGTTCGCACTCTCTGGTCTTCGGTCACCAGATGCGTACGGAAGACGTAGGGATTGAGTGAACAATGGTCCTGCAACCAGAGGGACCACAGCTCTCGCTTTTGAGTCCTCCCTGATTGCCGGTAATTTGTGGCAGCTCTGATGCAGACTTTAACACCAATTGTGTGTTTAATTTGATCAGCATATATACAAGGCACTGAACCAAACAGTTGTAACTCTTAGTAACTCCAGGGCTACCTGATCTGGATTTACCACACAGGTTTGAGTAAAATGAGCCTTTCTGTGATCAAAGTTGGAAAAAAAATCACACTTTTATTTGTTGGATTCTACAACAGTGAGCCTACAACAATATACTGAACCCAACATTTGATGCTGACCATTATACAGTCAGAGCCAAATAAGACAATGTACCACATGGGATGTCAGGTAACATTAAATTGTTTGGATTAGTTAATAGTCGGAGTAGGTGAGCAACCAGCAGGTGTATAAAAAAAACAACCAAACACAAAGGCCTAAGTCACAGTCTGGCTGCCAAAAGAGAGAAAAGAGGGAACAGTCAAGAAAGGAGAAGTTTTGATTCAAAACAAGTGAATAAAAAAAAAAAAAAGATTTTAAAATACCTCGCACAAAACAGGTCGGAAGAAAAAGGAAAGGTTTCAAATGTGAAGTGGCTAAACACAAACACAGGGCAATGGTGAGTCAGAAGAGGTTTTCCCAGCTCTCCTCGATGCCTCAGTCTGATCTTCTGAGGGATGTGGATTTCAAGGTACCTGCTAAGAAAAGGCAAAGGAAGAACTTTTAAAGATAATACCCACTATGCTGTCGGTGTATTAGCTTTTTTCTGTTGAGTGGCTTGTCGAGATTACATCCCCACACACCTGTCAAAGCGTGAAACCATATTGGACATGTTTTTCCCAGTTGGAACTTTCCCTCGATTCGCTGGTAAGAACACAGCTGAGACCAGCTTTGTAGCCTAGACCCGTCTAAATGGTGGTGGTACTGTGATTAATGGATGTACTGAAAATACCTTCTTGTATACCGTTGCTGAGCTGTGAATTGGATGCTGCTGTTCTTTTCACTTCTCGGCCCTTACTGTTTTTTTTTTTAAAGAGATTTGGGGCCAGAACTGGTTCTCTTATTCTGTACATTGTATTTTCATGCTCCAACTGGACTGAACTATGCTGTCTGGAAAGAATTGAGAGTGGACACTGAATTGAATAGAACACTAGAGACTGTAAAATTGATTTCCATGCATATATCGGGATATAGAGAGATGGTCGAAACAGATGGATTTGTTGAATATATTTATATTCAAACTGAACTGGATTAGAATGCTTTGTTTTGCAGCATGAACAAATTGTTTTTGTATGCTTTATTATTATTTTGAATTGTCTAACAGCTGTTTGTTTTTTTCATCATTGTTCGTCAGATGAGCTCTGTACTGGCACAGCAGTTGAATAAAAATGTCAAGCCCACTACAAAATGTAAGCTTTTTATATATTGGATGAGTTCATTTGATGTAGTGTTGGCATGTCCTATATAGAATGTCTGTGATCTAAGGCTCATCTGAAACTGGCTCTGAATCAGTCAACTATCGTGCTCACTTTTGTTTGGTTGTGGTAATTAAAAGCATTCAATATGATATGCTTGCATTATGTATAACACTGTCTTCATAATGAGTGCCTCCACTTGAACTTTTACTTTAGCTAATAGTACCCAGTAGCACTTTCACCTCGGGACTTTTATTTGTAACTGAGTATTTTATTAGCTAATATATATGCAGTTGAGTAAACAATAGAAATAATTTGTCCACTACTGTAACTGTATTTCTCTTCATATAAACATCATGAAAACTGAATCTTTCCAGCCAACAATTTTCGGAACTGTAGCACTGTAAATAAACGTTCAAAGAACCCATCCTTATTCATGTCGGTGATTTATATTAGATCTGGGATCCCTTTTTTGTGTGAATCCCTTTTTTGGTTACCACTGGTAACCAAAGGTGAAAGTCGACACTGACCCAGATGCTGTCCCATCTACAACACCTTTAAGTCTTCATTCAACTTGGTAATTAAAGTGTGACTCATAAGAGCTGCAAAGGAGTTTTGCAACCCTAAACTCTGGAAAAAGATGGTCGTCGGATTTGTTTGGAAACTGAAACATTTTAGAGAGAAAGGTTGTCTTAAAAGCAGCAGGAAAAACACATTTTTTCTCAGATTACTACTGTGCATCAAATTGTGTATGTGTGTGCGTCCACGTCCATGTCCATGTCCGTGGCTGCAATGCCCATTTGAAGTAATTAAGCTTTGAGTACCTCAATGAGAAGAGTAGACGGTCATCAGTTTATTTAATTTTTTGCAATATGTACATATACATGAATAATTTACAAAATCAATTATGTTTCCAGAGATATTTCTCTTCATCCTAAATGCATTTTGTCTCTTAGAAGCATTTACTCTCAAAGCCTGGACTGTCAATCACAAATGCACATCATTATCTTTGTAATGGCAGAGTTTATGGCTGTTGTATTGGATCAAAGTATACTGTACATCTACCTAATGAAATGGCCGGTAAGTGTCTTGGTGGATTAGATTTGAGTTTCCATTTCCATTTCTTCCCCCTCTGTTTTTCTTGTCTCTTTACTTATCTCCCTCTAGACTGTTTTCATTTCTGCAGTTCTCCCTTATTCCCCTCTCCTCTCTTTTTCATCTCTCTGTCTTATCACACTTATTCTCTATTTCAGAGATTGGCCGCTTGAAAGTTTTGTGCATGCAGCGAGCACTGTGTTACCTCAAGGACTCCCTGCACGCACGCATGCTCACCCCCCCCACACACATACACACATCTGTGCCCATTTGCAAATCAACTTAAATTGTGTACACAAAGTCACACATAAAAATACACACACACCAGGAACACGTTATCTGAGCTGCACCCTAAGGAGGCCACTAGTGTTCTGTGCTCATCTTTCACACCCTCACACTTTGCTTTGCTCTCAGTGCAGCCCAGTTGAACATGGCACAGCATGACATGGTACACACTACAGCGCAACACTGCATGCAATATGCCAACTTAACACAATAACGTTCTGATCATATCAGATCCCCTCCAGGCTAGAGCTACTCTAGTCTGCTGAAACACACCGTTTTAACAGCTGGTCTATCTACAGTAGGAGAGAGATAAGACCTACAGGCCAACACACTGAGCCGTGACATATGGATGAGTGTTAAAATACCATTTTCACCCTAGTGCTGAAAAATCTTGCAGTGCTGTGAAAACATTTTTCTTGACAGATGTGTTTCAGGCTGAGGCATTTTATTCTGCACACCAGGCTCCTACATTTAAAGATCAGTATTCTATTTAAACCAAGAGAGAGTTTGACATAATCTACAGATAATTCAGAGTTAGTTGTGCTTTGTTTTCCTTTTTTTGCCTTTCATGTTCAAGTCCCAACTTTTCAATTGCCGCTGGTCTAATTCAAAATGTTTGGTAGTTTGTTATATGTAAAATTTAGCAACATGTGGTGCCCCACCCAACCTTCATAATTTTTTTTTTTTTTAATCAAATACAGCATGAATTAATGTCGGGGCAACTCTCTTTAAAATTGGGAAGTGAAGAACAAAAAGAGAACAAAGAATCAGTAATATTTTCATTTTCTATTTTAACCACATTCCATAATGAATAGCGAGAGGGAGGATATAAAATGTTGTATTTGTTATTTCACATTTTGTACTCAAAGTTAGGGGTGAAAAACCCTGGAGTCCTACAAACCATTTCTACCAAATTGTACCAGTATATGAGATTGGCAAAACTGAAGAAAAGAAAATTTCCTTGGATAGGAGTCATTGAGAAACAGGCAGTTTCACTTTTGACAGTGTGTCACCAATAAATCACCATTCATCATTTCATATCTCAGTGCATCTTCAGACAAAATGAATGGGCTCATTGATTGAGGCCTCTGGAAGGTGCTCCAATTCATTCCTGTGAGTGGCATGGATTTCATGGATGTTTCCATACAAGAGCATACATGACACACCAAGGCCTCCCGTTACAATGCTGAAAAGAGACATTATGGGGATATATAAAGGGCAAAATACTAAGATGCAGAGTCTCATCCTCATACCAACCAGCTATCATTCAAGTTCTTTTGGCTGCAGCTGTGTGCAATATCCATGAAGTGAGACTCCACCAACAACATGAACATGAGCACAAGGCCATACATGTGTACAATATCTGATTAATGGGACAAAATGAATAAATATAAGATGGGAATGAACCTCTACTATGAAATAACATACAATTTGATTGTAGGGTGGCTTTTCTTGTGATAAGCGACAACACTGATCTCATCTCGTGTTGTGATCAAGACTTAATCAGCGCACACTCGATATCAATGATAAAACCATGGTTGCATGCGAAATTGAGAACATTTCCACTTTGGGACACTAGAAATTGTTCTGAAATTAATGGAGTCTAAACCTGGGTACACTGTTGTTGCGTTTGAGTCAACTGCCATATAATTGATTTGTTTGTCAAATCTGCTTTAGTTAAATTTAATATAAGGTATTTTATTTTTCCATAACACAATTATAATGATTTTTATGTGGTCAAGAGTGGTCCTACCTTCAAGGAGTTTATAAAGAACAATTGAATCCTTACTTGTCAGAGCTTTACAATATTTTTTCCTTAATCCTACCTTCATTGATAAGGACACTGACATGGTATTTAGATGTCGTGTGGATCAAAGATGGATATGCATTCCTGAATATTATGTAGATTTATGAAAAGCCATTAATAAAGACTAATTGACCAAAAACTCCTAGTCAGCTGAGTCCTTAATAACACATTAAATCGAGCAATTAACCAAAGCAGTAACCCTAAAATCCATTAAACAGACTGACATGCGGCGAGACAGATGCTTTTTCTCATTAAATAAAAAAAAAAAGGGGGATTTAGGACGAAGGTTAACGTGTGCAGAACACGGGAAATTCGAGTATTCATCATTAATACCAACATTATCAAGGTCCTTGCTGTGCTAAGCCTGCTGACACCTGCTACAGACTGGTAAATGTGTCTGCTGGACTTCAAACAACTTTTGACTGCCTGTAAGTCAGACTGTGGGGGATACACATATGTAGGCCAACTCCTAAAACCGCTTTTTCTCTCATCTTCAGTGGACGGGGCTATCCACCGTGCTGCAGGCCCCAAGCTAAAAAAGGAGTGTGCCTCCCTTCATGGCTGTGAGACCGGGCAGGCAAAGATCACCTGCGGCTACGGGCTCCCAGCAAAATGTGAGTACAAATTGTGTGATTGTTGTTTAACCTCTAGGCAACATAAAGGAAGTGTTAAGTATGATTATCCTGGATGTATCCCAAGCAGTGGTGTGTGGTAAGGAGATTTGAAATGTTGCAAATCGTACAATAGAGTTCCGGAAATCAATAAAAGATTCTTGGTTACAAAAATAATTGACATGGTTAAATCTAAACCCTGAGCACAACTCATGTTGCTATCAATAATAAATTCTTTCCCTTACAGTAGATCAGTCCCTTTACGTGTGTTTAATATGACTGAATTGCTTCAACCGGGAAGAAAACATGTTTTTCATTTTACAAAGAAATCTGCTCACTTTCCCAATGTCATAAGGGCCGAGTATGACCATGAGGAGACCAGTATTAATCAGTTCAGTCAGAAAATAAGGCCACCCCAAAACCAGATCATAATTTTATTATTTTATTTTATTATTTTAAAGAAAGCATAGACCTACTGAGAAAGAGCACACTCCCATTAAGAGCAATGCTTTAAAATGCAAACTGCTGTGCTGTTAAATGTAATCACTCCAGTCATTCTCCACTCCTCCACTCGGTCTTAAGAACAGGTTAACGACTGCAAAAAAAAAAGGCAAACATAAGATTAACACAGGTTAGGATATATATTAATTTGTTTTTACAATACAAGGTGACATTGTTCAGTCACAGAAAGTCCCACTACATTTTTTTGATGTTATTTATTGAGAACTTATTGAAATGCTGAGCATGGATGTGACCTTAATGGCAAACACAATCAAGCATAAGTCAAACATTGCGCATTGAAATGACCACCGAAGTGGCTGTTTGTGCATGCGCGTTTGTTTTTTCTGTATGCATGCGTGTGTCCTTGTGTGGCCGTCTGTGTGCATCAGTGTGTGTTAGAGGAAGATGAAAGAAAGACCGAGCTGTTGTGATATCAGCTTCCAGTGAGAGTTCACAATGGAAGTGGGAGAAAAAGGAGAGAACCAAATTAAAAAGAAGTGATGATAAAGGAGAGATCAAGGCAGAATGCAGAGCTGGAGTGGAAGAGATAGACAAGGAGGGAGAGGGTGAGGGAGACAAAAAACGAAAATGGAGGGGAGCTGAAGGCAGAAGGGAATTAGGAGGAGATGAGTTCTTACATTGTCTGTTCTCCTTTGTTGGTTCACTTGTTTAACTTTGAGGCTGTTAGCTGTGATGTGTGTGGGGACGAGTGTGAACAGATGCTGTTGCCTGTCACAGGGTGTCCTTACTCTTGCATTCGGGTGCATAAAATATGAAACAGCTCAAATGTCATGCTATTCTCAATGTAAAAGCTGCGGGTATCGATACAAGTGGTGTGTAATAATCACATAAATTGTCACCTGTCGTACAGCCATGTGATCTGACTTACTGAAAAGCTCTTTAACTCATTGACTAACTAACTGGATGGGTGAATGTGCAAGCGTGCACGAGTCGCTCCCCTTGCCTGTGTGGTCATTAGCCAGCATGTGGTACAAGACTGTCTCTCCCCGTTCCAGACGAAATGCTAAGTCCAAGGAATAATTCAACATGCGTCTGCTTCAGTGCTTAAACACTCACAACAGGGCTTGATTACCTCACAGCGGGAGAAGGAGAGAGTCAAGACAGTAACAAGAGAGAGAAAGCAAAGCGGGGATAACAAAGCAGGCAGAAAACTGCAAAGGCAGAGCAGTGCTGAATGAAAGAGCAAGAAATTAAAATGAAGCCCGACAGGAGCGGGGATGAGAGGTTGAGGGACAGGACTAATCTCTTAGTCTTTGATCCTGATTTGTATGGGCTTGCCACCAGATGTGGAATTTCAGGCACGCCCGATTCACAAGTTGCCAAATGGTACTGCCGACATAGTGTTAGCCCTCCCTGCAGAGTGTCCATCGGTGATCACGCAGCCACTTTGCCAGCAGCATCTGAGTATTGTAACCTAGCAACACTGGGAGTGTGCTGTACACTCCCAGTGTTGCTAGGTAGAGTCATATGTAATTTGGGGATGTTTACAAATGACAGCTGGAAAATCTCATGGATGTCTTCATGGAATCTGCGTGTTATGCAAAATCTAAAGGCACTTGAATTAGCAATCGGTCAACTTTTGGTGGGAGAACCACTGAAAATTGGCTTTTTGTAGACTTGAACGGTTTGATTTTGTCTTTTTTTTATCTCACTTGAGAGCCACACACTTGCTGTATGATGCATCCGTGGGTTCATGTTTTTGTGTTTTGTCGCCTGACAAGGGAGCATCATCCAAATATGTTGCCTTGACGATCAAGAGCTCCAGAGCTCACCTGTGTACCGATGTGATACGCCGTAGTCCTGCTTTCATGGTCCCCTGACGACTTTTGTTCCCCTGCCATCCCAGGGATCTACAACATCGTGACACACCAGGGAGGGAAGTTGCCAGAGGGTGGGACAAAAGAGCTGGAGAGCAGGTCTCTGGACAGCTCGTAGTCTAAACCATTATCAGTGTTCTTGAGCAGTAGAGACACCACTTGGTTTGGTGACATTTGAGAGTAACAAAATTCCTTGGTTCATTAGCATCACAGGATGACAGTTTTAGAGCCAAACTCCCAATTCCCCACAATTGCCCTCTGAATAGTCCCGTGTTCAGATCCCATCATAACGTCATCATCACGCCATCATAATCGTAAAGTCCTGTTTTTAGTGCAAAGCAAGTTCCCTAAATGTGTGAATCTTGAAAATGTGTTCACTGGCCTACAAATATTTTTAGAGATGGATTAATAATGAATTTGTATTGCTTGGGCAAGGGACATTTCTATTTTCTCCGAATATATCATAAGCATTTTAGTGCCCTTAAAAAAGAATTCCCCAAATTATTAATAGGAAAGTAAAGGCCTATATCATAAACTTTTAGTCCTGTTTATTCAACAAACACTGCTACTTCAGTGCCTCATCCCCATTTAGTGCTCTTCAACTGCTCCAGCTCTTTAACTACAATATCAATGAGTGCAAATCTTGTTATTTTACTTTTTAGTTCTTTGGAATTATGCAGAGAAAAGACAGAAATGTGTGGATCATGAGTTCAATAGAAGTAAAACATTGCTCCAGGTGGCACTCTTCCATCCCAGAAAGCCCTGGAACACATGGGCACAGCAACAACTCTCAGGAGCAGGGGGAATAGTCGCATTTGATGACTTCGGAAAGAGACTTTAACCATGTTTTTGAATTTCTACAAATACGGGAATTTGTTAGCAATTTACTAATAAAATTGCTATCAGTACCAGGTTTCCCAACTATTAGCGACATGTTACTGAACTGCTAATGTATGAAGGTCAAAAATACCAAGGTAAGTTTTGCAAAACTGCATGGGGTCTTTTTGAATGCTATATTTCTTCCATTTTCCATAGAGCCTCATTTGCAACACTTAGTCTTGTCTTCTCTTTCTTTAAAACCTGCTTCAAATTTGCACATGATCATCTCTATAAGAGTCTGCATTGATTAGCAAAACGCTGATGCTGTTGGTTTCAGCGTTCTTGAATATTCAGAGGGTTCCGCTCGCTTTAAAGATATTTAAAGACAGAAATTGATTTTCCTCCAAGAAATACATATAGATGTGATTTTGAAAAACGTAGAGGGAATTTTTAAGTGTTGAACCGCTGCCAGGGGGGGACCTTTAAGTGCCAGGTGGTCAGGGCGTGTAAGTGAAACATGCTACGTGGGTAAGACCAGAATAACATAATTAGAGGAGGGGGAAAAAAAAACAAGATGGAGAGAGAAAGACCCAAATTGGAAATGCGCTGAAGGAAATGGAGGGGTACAAAGCAAGAGAGATATCACTCTGTCAAAAGCTGGCTGCGATGCTCCCTCTCTCCTTCTCCAAACTCCCATCTCACAGTTTCTGTTCCCTCGGTGGCCAATTACCGCTAATTAAAATCCTCACTGTAGTTCTAGCAGACGCCCCCTCTTCCTCGCCTTCCAGACCTCCATCTCTCTGCTTCACCTGTCACCCTGCCGATCTCTCTTTTTCTGTGTCTCCTCAGACGACACGACACGGTACGTCTGCCGACTGCCATTGACGGCTTTAACACCTTGTTCCTTTCTCATTCTCCTCGTCACATTCCCACCTTTTCACCATCCTGCTTTTTTTTTTCTTTTGTCTTCACTTCTATATCAGTTCCCCCTCTCATGGTTTTCTTTCCAGTCTCCCCATGTAGGTTTTCTTCCACCTTACCAGCCGTCCCCCTTACCCCCCCGCCCACCCCCATTTACCACCCGCAGCTGTCTCACCTGCTCCCCCTCTGTATTCCCATCATCATCATCAGATTTCTTCAGTAGTGCCAAGAGACCTGACAGAGTCTCGGCTAAAGACTGCTAGTTAAAGAGGGTCTTTTTCTCTTCTTTGACAAGGTTGTCGACATCTGTGCTTCTTCTTGCTATAGAATCAGCAGTGCAATGCATCGAGGTGTTAAAAACCTTCATCAAAGCTGTGCTGCTGATGAGGACAAGCGTGATGATGATGATCACAGCAGGAGCCCTGGTGTTAATTCATACAGTTAATTCATTCGCCTTCAAAAGGAAAAAAAAGGATTTAAAAAAAAAAGTCCCAGTGTTGCTTGGCTGAGGGGAAAGAGAGTTGAAAAACAGGATTGAGAGTGAGTAAAGAATATGCGTGCTGCTGTGCGCCGGTGAAGAGAATTACATCTGCTCTTTTTAGCATCGGCATCTTGTTCCCCTCTTCTCTGTCCATGCTTGTCCTCCTGTTTAGAATAACTGCCCCTCTGTCTTTTTTCAGAAAAAAGGTGAAAAGAGATCAGGCATGCCAGAGGGTCCTTACAGGACCTGAGCTTTTCTTTTGTGCTGAGGCTTGGGCCTGGATTTAAGAGCCGTGTTTGCCTGGCTGAGCACAAACTAAGGCCGAGCATACAAAGGACTAGCTAGCCTTTTCCCTGCCCCTTTATTGAAATGGGAGGGAAAGAAAGGAGAAGCACAGATGGAGGTTTGAGAAGAGAGGAGGCAAGAGAGAAAGGGGGGAGATGGACGGACGGATGGTCATTGATGGAAAGCAGAAGAGGCACATTTTGGCCCCCCAGGTTAGAATGGTGTGAGAATGGAGCAGGAGAGGGAGGGAGAACAGATTTGAAAAAAAGGGGTCATAATAATATACAAGTGAAACAGCTTAAATGTCAGACAAAAGCGAAGTAGGGGCAGGTGTCACCGGATGGCACTCATTCAAGCTCTCCAAAGGCTCATGCCAGTGACGCCCACTTACTAGACAGAATGGGCTGGGACACCTGCTCAACCCTCTTTGTTGGGACGTTACTTTGACTTCCATTGATGTTGGTCAGCGTAATCCCAAGCCGTGACCAAGTCTTAAGTCTTAAGTCCTAAGTCTCTTAACCTTAATCAGGAGCTCAGAAACACCTTTCTTCCTGTCAAGATCTGTGTTCATCACAGAACCGGGTCTGAAAGATGTGCCCTCTCCTACATTCAGTATTCAATTTTATTCCTGAAATTTAAGACAAGTATATGGACACATTATTTTATCGGTGTTGAGATACATGACCAAACGGCATATGTTAGTTGTGTTGGTAGCCAGTCTGAGGCTAGTCACGTAGATGAGATTGTGATCCAGTAATGTAATTCCGTGAGAAGAAATTAAACCTCATTTTTCCATTAATTATGTGAATGCTTGCTGCAAACGTTTTGGCAAAGGGAAATAAAAATTTTAAAAAGTTTTCTCTGACACTAAATTTCTGTTCTTTTCTTAAGTGTCCTCCACAAAAATTTGATTTCCCATCTGCTGGTCATAGATGCAATAAATTGTTCGATTGCAAGTCTTATTTGAAAATGCCCAGCTGCCAGACTGTCTCTTTGGGGAGGAGATCCGGCATGTCAGGCTACCTTTTTTTCACTACCAGGGAATTGAATCAATTTGTGAGAGTTTTTTATTTTATTGTTTGATTTGTTTTCATCTCTTTCATGACACACTTAGATCTGAATCTCTGCTCATACCATTGTAAGAATAGAGTCAAATACAGTTTTTACAGAGCTAAATGATCCAGCTCAGAATGTAATGGATTCATCCTTGGCCTCCATGACCACACTCCACAAGATTTGTGAAATTTGGCCTTATTGTTTTTGGCTGATATCTTGCTGATAGCCAAACAAATCAAAAAAACGTTACATTACACATACACTGCTGAGACCTGTCAACCAAATATTGTTCATGACGCATACAATACTTTATCCATAGGAGGAGAGCAAACTGGTACGACAAGTTTCTTTGTGATTGCCCCCTCCATCACTGAGAATAACACCCACTGAGATCTGGTGTGATTTACTTGACTGCGAAAACTTGAGACATTTTACTGTAGATAGAATTAGCACTGGGAGACCAGAGGAATCACTGGAAAAGATCTTCTACTGTAAGGAATAACCTTGTAACCTACTGTTTACTCCCAATTCAAATGCACATTCAAAACTGTCCAAAGTCAAAAGAAAACCTGTCTGCTGAATTACTTTTTTGAGATTATTTTGCAATAACTTGATGTAGGAGATGAGGAAGGAAGAGAGGGTGCAAGAATTAAAGATTTAGTGAGGAAAATTGCACAACTAAATTGCAATCACATGATTGCACAGAACAAAAACTTGCAATCTGATCAAAATAGTGGTTGAATTCTTAATGAAATAGGAATGACAATGACAAATCTTCAATTTTGCTTTACCTTCTCCTTCTTCGTGTAGAAGATGGACATTTTCAGGAGGACAAAAGCAGAGGCACAATTCATCACACAATTCAGGAATAATGACTGCCATTGATTCAGGCTGTATGCATGCTAATGTTCATCTGCAGTACTTATTACTGTCCCCTTTCATGAAAACCAGCATGTCACACATTCAACATATGTTGAATGAGTAATGACAGTTTGGAACCGTGAGGGCCAAGTTAAAATCTAGCAATTATATCTACATTTCCACAGCACAGATAAGTACATTTAGCTATGGTTGCAGACTACAGACGTGCGCGACGGAAAAATGTTTGTTACTCTTCGGAAGAAAATCAGATATGCCGAATTGGGAAGTTCGAGACAAAGGATGTTTATGTCTAGACAGGGTTGCCATTCTTTTGATCTGTCTGAACGTTTTTCTGGGATGCAGGTAACAACATGATTAAGTTTGCTCCCATGCAATGTTCGCAAATTTCACATTTTATATGAAACACTTATTATAATTTAAACAAGAGAGGTGACTTGATATGCTGCATGGTTAAAAATGAACAGCCACTCGATGTTTTAAAATGGAAAAATTACTGCACTTAATATTTTATTCTTTTGTTAACAAAGGTTGCCTGGAGAACAAGTTGGTCAAAACAATAAAAAAAATATGATCGAAGATTAAAAAGATGGAATCCAGATAATCAGATTAGTCGAATTTTAAAAGTCCCACTTTCCGTTGAATTACAAACGTAATCACTGTTGCACCTGATTTATTTTCTCTCGGATGAATTTACAGTTATAGCTTACGAACAAGTAAGCTTCACGCAAATCTTTGCTACATTCATGCATTCATTTCTCACTCAAACTTAGTGTCACAAGTAAAAAATGGTAAATTTATGAAAAATGATTTTAGTGATCCAATAAGTTGTGTCCAAACATTGTAATGACTGTCTTTCCATGAAAATTATCTTAAGTAGAGGGAAGAGGTTTACATTTACACTGCAGTGCTGTGGGAAAATATTAAACAATCACACATAACAGACATCAGAGGGGCCTTGGAGAAATATCAATGAAGACAAAAGCATTAAAATTCATCTTTCTCCGTTCGCACTTGTGATTGTTTTTTCACACTGTCCCGGGTTTGTTTTGTTAATTACCAGAGTTGTTGTAAGTGAATCGGATTGGGACGCAGAGGGAGGCAGATTCAGTCAAGTTTCAAAACATCACAGCCCCCAAATGCAAATCATTATTTTCAGAATGAATTCATGGTGGTTATTATCAAATAAATGCAATTTTTTCAAAAGTAGCTCTTGCGAGCTGTGTTCAACTTGCGACCCGCTTTGCTATAGTCAGTCGTCTGCATCACTCAACTACCGTAAAGTTAAACTACGATTAGCTGAAGGCAAACACAATCTCATTACTGCAGCAACGGCAGACATGCCTGACATGACTTTTTTTTCTCAATTTTTTTCGAAGCCAAGATGTATATGCGCACGGTCATAATACATTAATTTGATTACTTTAATGAAACAAATAAAGGTCGATTGTACTGCCCAGGTCAGCTTGTTGTATAAAAGCTTATACAAGCATTGCAGCTTTATTGCAGATTATGGTCCGATAATATTGACATGCCAATTTATTGGGGATCAAGATTGAAGGAAACACTCCCTCCTGTGCCAGAGAAACCATATAACAACCTTGTGTAAATACAAAGCCTGTAATTTATGCTACACACACCCACTGCACACTCACCCTGACTATCAGTCACACGTACATTTCCTACCCCCCTTAACACTGCTTCTCACATGCTGCAGAACACACTATCCAGCACACTCACCCATTTACACATAAATCCTTCACACATCCCAACATGCTCCGCTGCTTTCCATCTCCCTATCCAGCACCGCCTTGTCTCTCCCTCTCCCCCAGGGTTTCAGGGTAATGTGAGCCAGCAGCCTTAACACCGGGGCAGGGAGAAGACGAAGAGGGGGTGGCGTTGATGTATGGTGGAACTAAAGCAACCCTGCCGATCGATAATGTAAACAGGAGCGAAGAGAGGCGGTAAATAAGGCTGACTCCTGACAGAACTGTCTACCTCAGGTGACAGAGAGAGAGGCAAAGAGGGGGGGGCGCAGGGGGGCATGTCTAGTTGAGGGGGGGGGGGGGGGGGGGGAGGCGGAGGGGGGCATAGGGCAGCGGGGGGAAGAGGAAAAAA
>CAAKHD010000678.1:532710-550276 GCA_901007705.1 Fistularia tabacaria
AGGGGGGAGGGGGGGGGGGGGAGAAAACGGGCGGCACCCACGGAGCGTGCGGGGGAGAGGGGGGGGGGGGGGGGGGGGGGGGGGGGGGGGGGGGGGGGGGGGGGGGGGTGGGGGGGGGGGGGGGGGGGGGAGTAAGGAAGGAGGTGTGATAAGGATGCAGGGGTAAAGAGAATAAAACGCAAGGCAAGACAGGAAATGGATGGATAGAGATGGTACAATGAAAGGAGGGAGGGAGAGAGGAAACAGACGGGGTGATGGAAGGATAGAGGAGAGGGTAATGGGGTCGGCAGGAGAGGTGGACTGACTGGATGAGGTAATGGTGTAGAAGGGAGGGAGACGTTGACGACAAAGGACATAAAGAGTAAAATAGAAAGACGGAGAGAGAAGTTGGATGGATTGATGTATGGACAGAGGAGAGGAAAGGATAACAGATGAGTGAAGCGGCAGGAGGTGGTATACAGGACCCAGACTGGCAAACAAAGCCGGAAGATAAATAGGATTGTTGGTTTAGAGAGAGACAAACCTGCACGACCGTTATGCAGAGTAATTCTTTGCACAGCAGACACAGTGCTCGTACGGGCATCCGTGTGTTTTTCAGAGGAATGAAACAGAGCAGCCAGGACATTTAGCAGATAACATGCAGATGAATGACCACAAAGTGACCCGCCTTTGAACCGAAACCACCACAGTTCATATAGACGATGCACACATACAAGCACAGACATAACCAAGTCGTGAACCTGGTCGACAATAGTTCACCATGGTTGCACTTGCTTGACTATTTATTTTTTTGGGAGAGCAAACACTCACTGTGTGCTTCTCGACTGCTGGAGTGGTTCAAACTACAGGGAGAGCAAACACGCATGTGAGAACGTAAACAGTTATACAACACGCAGATGGACACACATGGAGGCCAAATATGCACTTAACTGTTTCATATTATCACACTTTACTCATTTGAGTTGTTGTGTTTCCCCTCCTTCAGGCCTCTGTGTGTTTGTTCACAGTAATGGAGCTCATTTGTCCTAGAGTGTTACATCTGCTGTGATTTTAACTAATTTGTAATTTCAAATCTGCCTTGTGTCTATTTAAGGAGTCATCTACAGCTGTCTTTTCCCCTATAGATAAAACAGCTGCTCGCAACTAACGAATCACAATAGTGAATAATAGTGAATAGCTGGGTAAGGAGGCTCCAATATGTGCACTTTGAACCTGTGTTGTTGTTTTTGTTTTGTTGTTTTTTTTTTATTCAGACACAGCAGTCTTGCATGTTTCCCCTGGCAATTCACAGCTCAAATATTGTGTAGATAAAGCTAACAATGGTACTTTGATATTATGGATTTGATGTCAGTCTGGTGTTTTAGTTATCACAGAATTATCATATCACACTTGGTCAATCATTTACAAACCGTGAGCGTGAGACTTGAAATATGATGATACTCTGTCCATGTGGCAAGGTGCCAAAACTGACAAATGTAAAGATTTATCCCCCGGTCATTTTGTTTTTGGTAAATGCAATTAGTACATGAGTGACTTTTGTAGTAAGTGCAAGTATAAAAATTGAAGTGATGTATGCAGTGATATTACTATTCTAACATTGCTTTTTCATATTAATTTTTATCCCAATTCACAGTCGCTCAGGCTATATTTGTCCATTACATGAAATGCTATTATTTTAATGTGTGTCGTCAAAAAAGGGTTACTAGCCATGTAAGAGTGAAGCGTTTTGTTCAAGATGGTGCGGATCCGATAACATATACTTACTTAAATCTGTTATGCTGGTAATGAGAATAACACACCATGTGGAAGGCGCTACTTGCTCGACGTATCTGTAACACAACACATACTGTATATTTGGCTTCTTAGGAGGGGTATGTTGATAGCTTTTAGAATACACGACAGGTTTCAAGTGAATTATTTAATCAAGTCCATGTATGTAGTTTTTAACATCAGCTGCAGGGTGTGTTTTGGGGTGAGTTTGGAGAAGCCTTTTGTTTCAAACCAAGGATAACATAACAGATGAGTGAACTGCACTGTACCTTCCCTGCAATTAGAAAGAGTTACATTTGATTAATTGTGTATAGATCACAGCAAACAAAATAACTCATCCATTAAAAGGCAAAATACTAATGACATTCTTGGCCATGACATGATAGCAGTGATCATGTCTGGAGATACATGGGATGTACTGTCTGACTCCTTCAGCATATGATACACCATGGTAGCTTCTTCATGTTCACCTAGTACCAGCGAGAAGAGTGGCTTCAAACGATTCTGAAGAGACATTAGCCCACATGCATCATTCTTTTGTATGAATTCGGGCACATCTCATTGTAAAAAACATGTTATATCGTGCTTCATGTGGGATTCATAAAACATTTTTATCACACCAATGTGATACACACCAATAGAATGATTGGACGTTGATGAATGCAGCTGCTTAGACAATGTCAACGCGCCATGGTGTATGCAACATTTTAATGATCAGAACTTTTCTCGATTAAAATTTTTTTTTAATAACAATCCCAAATTTTAAATTTACAGTATAAACAGTCAGACATGGTCCATATAAAGTGTATCTCGGTTTATTTTAATTCAAGTAGGCAATTCAACAATATATTTGCGCAAAAGTAAGTAGTACAAGTTAACTGATATGTGTTGAAGAACATTAGGCTTTCAATAGGTAAAAATTTGAGTGCGGTTATATGTAGTGCATTGAACATGTTGGTGATTATTACAGTTGGGTGGAGCAAAGAGCTGACAATTAAACTGCAATGCCTTATTGTATTGCAAGATATTGGAACACCGATGCTAGTGGTTCTATTGTTTGCTTCAATCACTTGTATTTTGATGCTTGAAAAACACAAAGGTAGTCCAAAATGAACTAATTCCTGTTGTCAGTAATCAAATTCCAGCAGAAGTTTTAATATGTAATTTCTTATCCAATTTAAACGGCTTCTTGTCACTAATATAATTTGATTAACCACCATGTTGTGCAGTGATGTCACGTAGCCTGACCAGAAGCTCAGCACCAAAAGTGTGCAGGGGTCCTAAATTAGAGGTAATACGCATTGTATTGATTACTTTTTATTTCAGTAATTGCACGCAAAATTTAAAAACCCTTTTTTTGTCAATATATGTCGGCAGAACATTTTGCTCGTATTATAAATGCTAAAATGTGAATGCATATATTCAGACATCTGTTACAACATTTGATCCTAATAATTATCTAACTGAGACAGCTTCCCTGAAACACCACTGCAGATCCACACCGACCTGACTGTGTCCAGACCGAAGATTTCATTGTTGCCTCTCCTCACGTTCATATTGGTAAATGCTTGTTTGTTTGATAAATGAGGACTATTGTCTTGTCTTCACTGCACAGCGAGGCAGCTTGTGTTCAGTTGAGAAATGATCTTAAAATGAAGTTGTCGCCTAATGAAAATACCATTAGTGCAGCATTATCAAGCAATATCCTACTTTTAATACTGTGAATGTATTAATATTTCTGTACCACACCCGTTGTGCCTGATGAGGAACTACATTAATTATCTGAAGGGGAATCTTTTTATAAATTTTGACACTTTTTACAACCATTTAATGGCAGGAATTAACAAGCACCCTACTATAGATGTGAGGAGGGGGGCGCTCAGGTGGTAAGAGCGGTGGTCTTAGAAACCAAAAGTCCACGGTCCAATTCCTAATCTGTCCAAGTGTTAGTGAGCAAGACACTGAACCCCTATTTACCCATAGGGTGTTGCTCAAGTGGTTGCCCACTGCTCATGGGTCCACCATGATGCGTAGAAATGCAGAGAATAGCTTCCCACCTGAATAAGGGATTAATAAATAAATAGATAATAGACAGTGCTTAATGCTTACTGGCATTATATACAGTCATTTTCCCTGTGATATTAAGCATTGATCACTTACAGGTTCACTTGACTTAACTTTGAACAGATGGTATGGGCTTATGACAGTATAATAAAAAGCAACTGTAAAGGCATGGAGAGCAGTGCAACTTAAAGAACATAAAAAGTGCAAAAAAATATGATTTAGAACATGAATAGTGAAGTAATAATAAATTATTAATAATGAAGGTAAACCGCGTAATTAAATGACCCAAATAGCAGAAATAGGCCTAGGTGTGATTGACAAAATCCTAAGTCGTTTCATCCTCCTACATTTCCTCTATTCAGCAATTATTCTCTATAATATTCTTGCTCTACAGGCCATTAGATCCAAGAAGCCTCTCGCCTCCACAAATCTTGGAGTCAGCTACTCTTGACGTGCTTAACCTGGTTATTTCTCTGTCACAGACGGGATCACAGCAGTGCATCATTGTGCTGGAAGCCGCTTCACTTGAAGTTAAGCTGCTACACACTTGACTTTTGCCAAGAGTAAAACTCGTTGAATCAACTCACAAAGGGTGAACAACACTTTCCAGTTTTACTGTACAGCACCTGAGTAGATACATTTTTGTTAAGTTGAATTTCATTTTGATTTCAATAAAAGAAAAATAGTGAACAAAAAAAGTGTGGATCATACACATGTAAATAGAACATAAATCAATAAACACATGAACAAACTGGCTTCTAACCCTCAAGGTACTGTGGAACGATTGTGTGCTCGTAAAAATCGACTACTCACAGTCCTCCATACTTTACAGACATTTATTTCAATAAAAAATCTTTGATACCTTCCTCAGAGCATTTCCCGCTGATATCAGCAGTAGCGTTTACTGCTGATGTTGCATGTCGTCTGCCGTAATTTCCATCTTAATCTGTACATCCATCCATCTGTAACTGCATCCGTATCCCTTATCTTGCACACAGGGTCGTGGGGAGCTGGAGCCAATCCCAGCTGGCACTGGGTAGGCGCAAGGTACTTCTTGGACAGGCCAATAAAGGTTAAATGCCAAATTATAATAAATACTAATGAGGCGACCCTACCAAAGAATGGCTCTTCATATTGCATTTTTTCAATTATATTGCATTTCTGTCAATAATGTGCTCTCTTGATAAATATACTAACCCTAAAGAAGACCATTCATTGATACACAGGACAAGATGTAACTATCCCTTGTGCCATATTTTTATGAGTGTGACAGCAGCAATAAAAAAAAATTAAAATACATTTCCCTGAGGACATTTCAAATATGCACGCTGAATGTCAGTCGATAAAGGAGTTTTGCTCTGACGAAGATGGGTTCAACAATGAAATACAACTTCATATACTCTGTACTGCTGTTTACCTGACCATTATTGTGACGAGGAGAAAAGTTGTCAGCAGGCTAACCTTTTCAGCCCCCGAGACCCAAGCAGAATCTATCAGATTTAACATTGACAGATGAAAAAAAGTTACTGAAACCAGACATTAGATCAGATGCGAATATTTATCACTGATAGCAATGACAGTGTTAAAGGTACAACACTAGACATTTTATGTAACCTTTTATCCCTAGATTCAATCTCACACATTCGAATGAAATAAATACGGTTTCCAACAGTATTTGTACTTTTTCTATTGGAAGCACTAACAAGTTATAGATGTACGTCTACGTTATACTTTTTAATTCATACAGAAAAAGCATCAACACTCAAAAACATGTGATATTGTAAGGTCCAAATAGATTCACTGTTAGCCCTCCAAGCAACCATTTCTTAGCTTGTGATATTTTGCTACAAAATCATCGGCTTATTTGGCAAATAAAACAATAATATGTCTTTATATTTACAGTTTACACAACAACTATGATAATTAATTCTACCCGGCATATTAATTATTCTCAGCAGAATACAAATGTATGCTAATATGTGCCTGGTAGCTGATTAAAAATTACTGGTCGTCTCGTGCAGTCCCCGGTATAAGTGTCAGATTGCTTTTAGCCTTATTTTCTGCAGATGTATTTGTTTGCGTTTCTGTTTTTGAGGCACCTTGTGTTTTTCTTTCTATTGATTGGGAAACAGACCTGCCTTTACTTTGAATGGTAAGTGCTAAATTAAACAATGGTATTATCCCTGGTGAGAATTGTGTTAGATGTCTAACTAGTCTGAATTCTACAGGTCATCACAATGTGAATATGAAATTATTTGAATTACAATAGCTGCTAAGCAAAAGCCTATTTACATCTGTTGAATAATCTGGCAACTTTCCTATTGAGCAGTGATTTTCACTCTCATCCCAGGTATATAATTGTATGCAGTGAACCAGTGAAGGTTATTCACAAGTCTCATGACAATTCTAACACAGCAGATTTATAATTGGATTTAACAAACGGATATGAAACATATGCTGTTTGTCTTCCTTCTCACTAGCAATAGTCACAAAAAGACCTGTGTGCACTGTAAGAGTAGTTTAAAGAGTTGTAAAACTTTGGAATTGTGAAACCCAAATTGAAGGACAACAGCAAAGTCCTAATTTACAAATTATAGAGTTATACTTGTGAAAGAGAATATAGTCGCTCCCTGTTTCTCTGCTAGCATGTAATAAACTGGTGGCTGCTTCCAATGGAGGATTACCCTTTCAGTGAGAGTATTCATGTGGAAGGAAGACATTTTACTGGGAAGGACATCAGAGTGTGATAGTTGACACCACTGCGGATTAAATACGTTCGTCTGAATTATCTCCATTAGGCAGTCAGTGGGAAGTCATTACTGATGAGATGTTTCAGTAATTATTTAAAATACACATACTGTCACATTCTCCCTCTCACAGTAAGCTTATTGCAGCCTTAATATTGCCAAGTAAATATAACAAATCACACACCAAATGATGAGGACAGAAGAAAGGAACTTTATGGGCCGCAGTGATAAGGTTAGTCAAAAGAAAGTCATAGGTGTCATCGAGGGAGATGTGGATAATTAGAGGAAATTTTCAAGCTCAACTCAACAGAGATTTGAACCATTATGACTTATTAATAAGACTGTCATCTTGCTACATAACCAACATGCTAATGCAGTGAGACTTGACATATACACAATCTATAATATATCCATCAGGATAAAAACAGCCATGTCAATGAATAAACAGACTTTAATTGAAATCCTTGCAATGCTTTATGAGTTCATTCCCTCTAAGTGATTTCTAAGGGACCTCACTTGCCGTAATGAGAGAACACTTTGATGAAGGACTGTCATATTCAGACTCGCTGATTGTCATTCCTCACCTTTGTTCTTAACTGAAGGTGCAAGTGTTTTTTGCCAATCCTTGATGCGTGATACAGGCGCGCTACTTAAAGGTTTCAGTTAGTTACTAAAACATTGAGACGGCTTTCTGTTTCTACTGAAGCAACAGTAGGACTCCAAGGAGCTGCCAAAAAGCCAGGTACTATATAAGCACAACCCCTGTTTGTTATCTATTCTTCACATCAGATTTTCCTGAATCTGCAGTGTATGCATCACACATCTTTTAGAGACAAATGAATGAATGAATAGAGGTCCCAGCCTAGTTCCTTCTGTGAGAGTTTGCAAATGCCTTTATTGGTAAAAATTTGTCAAAAGTTTCATGACCCAGCCCTCTATACTTCCAAGAATGCCCTTGGCTGAAATGTAACGACTCATTTGTAACACACCAGTGAGTTCAACCTAACTCATGACCTGTTAACAGTTAAAAAAACACTCAGAGAAAAATTACTCATTCTGTTTGAAGGGCGAAGTACTTAACTTTGACAGTGTTGTTTGATATCATGCATTTTCTTGGGTAACTTGCTGATGTCTTTTTTTTTTGGGTGCAAATTGTACTTATACTATTTTCCTTGGGGGACTAAGTGAGATTCGGAAGACATTTGGAAACAGCCGAGGAATGGCATACAGAAAAGGACCCAGTCAGGAATGAAAATGGGGACATACAACTCTGGGCCTGGCTGCGCTTGAAGCAATCTGCGACAGTGTAGCCACCACATACTGAGCATTTATTCACTCTGGGCTACTGTATGGTTTAAATATCATTATCTAAATCAAATTACATCTATTGAAATCAAATATCAACATGTGGTCAGTCAAAATCAATATGTCTCCAATTAAATTTGGGTAGATAGGTTATGATGACAAAGTGGTAAGCCTTGGAAAATACAATTCAATCAAATGTGTTTGAAATTGATCTATCTCTAAATTAAAAGGGTTTCATTGGCTGCATTTTCTCAAAACCTGCCACTCAAGACCAACAGTTATATAATTTAATATAATGGCAATGCAATTGAATGTAAAAGAAAATAACCTATGATTAAGCTAGTTAATCTGACACTCCTGCATTACTTTCAAACCTTCCAAAGATGACAAACCGGAAAAATAACTGCACCGTTACTCAAAAATCCTCATTCGCACAGTCAGTATGAAATCATGAATTGCAATCTTGCTGTAGTGAAATCAGATTCTATATTTATGTGTATAAATGTTATTAACATCAACAATTTGCATGATAATTTGTCAAGCAACATTTTTCATCAATGGGTTTTTCACTGTTAGAAATTATAATCATATCAGGTGTTTTCTCAAAAGACTGTCTGTGACTAGGACTTCAACAAGTACTGTAGCATTATATATATATCACTCTGCATTCTGTCAGTTTTTATTTATCAGTTTTCTGTCCGCCCAGTTTTAGAGGACGGGTTGTGCTCTATTAACCAAACAGCTACAATGATTGCAATGAGCAGGCAAAATATCCAGTTGATACAAAGACGACAATCTCTAACAATAAATGAGTCCGTGAAGTCGACTCCGGGAGCAGTTTCAAATGTCAAGTTTCTTAAGACCTGCGCAGCAGATCGTTTTTTACAAAGTCCCAAACACCATGTTAAGTTTTTAACACAAATCCATGTTGGGCTTGGCTGGTGCAGCAGAGAATGCTCCGAGTTAACCCCGTGCCTTACTGTCTCAGTGCAAGTGCTGCTTCGGAAGTGTTCTTTTAATCTCATTCTGGAAATATGTTGTTTGATTCATTAACTTTAGGAGTCTCCACATTAGGTCTCTCCATGGATAGTCAAATTATCATTGTAATTATCTCTTCAGTTATTGTGATTGCGGTGGGGCTCGTGATTTTTTGTTTTTTATTTCTTTTTTGAAATTCATTTTCATTGGGGCAAAAAGAAAATGTTTTTCAGGTCTGTAACTGCATTATTTTAAGTTGCCATTTATAGCGATCTGTGTGTAATCCCATTTGTTATTGTGTAAAGTAATCCCAAAATATTTCTGGTATTTGTGAATAAATATGGAGTATTTGTGTACTGAATGTGTTGAAAAAAATTCTCGAAATGAAAGTTCTGCTTTGCACGTGCCTTGAAGTTTTAAATATCATCCAGATGTGTAAAAGATTGAAGTCATCACTTAGAGTTGGGTGTGTCTCTGCACAGGGTTTTTCATCAAACATTGTTGGAGGCAAATCTGCAAATACTTGTCACGTGTTGCGTAATGATGGTTTCTTGTGTCCTAAGCTCAGGCTCAGCGGCCGTATGTCTACTCCGCTGGCGTTCTGTCTCAAGTCATTAAAGAAGTAAATCTTGATTGCTAGCTTTGAATACATGCTGTTTAACATACTTCTTATTATCCCTATTGCCAAGCTTTGTATTGTCTCTTTTGGGAAAAAAAAGTTGCCTTTACTCAGCCACAGTATGCACTGTGGTTGAAAAATACATTCAAATCAGCTTTGCAAACATACTCTCCCTCGGTGCTGTTGGTTGTCATAGAGACAACACGTCAAACTACTTTCATGCCACTGCTGTTTTAAGTTCACATTTTGTTTCAGATTAATCACATAGTGAATAAAGGGCTGATTGTAGGTTGTTAATATCTGAATGCCACTTTGACTTCATTGTTTGCTGTTCGTGACAGATTAGATCTGCAGTCTGGTGCCAAAAATAAAAGGTTTTCGTGCTTCAAATGAAATTTAAAAAGCAATACAGACAAAAGTCACCAGAAAATCTCACCATGAATGGGTCAGTACAGCTCTGCCGTCTTCAGCATGATGAATGCAGAAAAAAGGTTTTGTCATTCCCATAATCCAGACTGTTTTGAATACTGGTAATTCTTTTATAGTTAGACTTTACCAGTCTGAAACTCCCATCTGTCCAATGGGTTCAGAATTACAGCCTGAGACCCATTGCTAGGTGGTGCAATCCTGGCCCTCAGAGAAATCCCATATTGACTGGCATTGGTCCTGGCAGTGGTGCTCTGCAAGCCAGTCCAAGGCTGTGCCACGATTGTGGCGATTTGTTAGCAGCCTTGTTGCAATTTGTGTTGCAACAAGGCTGCTAAGGTTGTATCATTTAATATTCTGCAGTTCACCTCATCAGAATCCCAGATATCTCTGATTTGTTTATCTGATTATGTTACGTTGCCTTTACATGGCCTGCAACCTGCAACCGGATGAAATCATCTCCAAGATCATTTGTAATTCATGTATCGTCTTCTTTACCTTGGCAGTTCTCTTCAGGGCTCACCACAGCAAATCATCTGCCTCCATCTAGCCCTCTCATCTGCATTCTCTTCTTTCACACTGACTAGCTTCAACTCACAACTACCTCTCATTTCATCCATGAATCTCCTCCAGACCTCCTGGCTGGCAGTTCAAACCCCGGTATCCTTCTACCCAGATATTCACTATCCCTCTTTTGTGCATGCCGAAACTATCTTAGTCTGGCTTGTCTTGAGTTTATCTCCGAAACATCTAACACGTCCAGTCCCTCTGATGGACTCATTCCCGATCCCAACCATCCTCATCATTCCCAAAGAGAACCTCAATGTTTTCATCTCTGCTACCTCCACCTCTGCCTCCTGTCTTTTCCTTAATGCCACCGTCTCAAAATCAGAGAACGTGACTGGTCTCATTACTGTCTTTTAAACTTTTCCTTTCATTTTGCTGGTACTCTCTTATCACATATCATACCTGCCACTTTTCTCCATCAGCTCCAACATACCTGTACTCGTTGCTTCATTTCTTTTCAACGCTCTTCTTTTTTAAGGACAGTTGACCATAGTTACTTATTTATAGCTACTTTTTCTCCAATCCCTGTAGTCTCACTGTTCCACTTGGGTCCCTATTATTCACACACGTCTACTCTGTCTTGCTGCAGCTAACATTCATTTCTGGATATCCCTACTGAACATGCTTGAAATGTTTCAGAATATTGGTCTATTTGACTTACATGTTTGCTTACGTTTTCCAGTTGCATGAGGTCCCTTTACACTGTTTTTTGGATAATGTTCCGGTATTCATGCAATTTTGCCTATCATAGTTCTTAGTTACAATTTCTTATTTAATTTAGAGAAGTAAATATGTTTGCAGTTATAAAATATTTAACTGTTTGATATGTTGATGTCACTGATACCAATCATTGGAAATTTAGTCAGCTGTTCAGATTTCACTTTTTGTTGGGTGTCCCAGGTAATTGCCTCTGTCTAAGAGAGTGTAAAATCAGCCCCTGGGTGCCAGCAGTAAGTAAGAATGGGGACCACTTTTTTTATCCTTAGCAATGCATTGTAGGTAAAGCTGTGAAAAGTGTTTTATGTAAGATTCAGTCTGATAAGGTTGTCTCTCAACCACCTGTTGAGTGAATTTTTATTTTTCACATCCGTTTCATGTAAGAATCCAATGATTCTGTTGGCGAAACACATTGAAATTGAAATACCCTGGAAAATGTCGTTTTGGAGTGGAAGTTTTGTCGCCTGTTTGTGTCCACTTGTGCGTGCGTGTTTTCAAATGTGGAGGTCCAGCTAGGTCTTACCACTGCGTTGCCATTCATGCTGAGAGCCACACACTGAGTCACATCAGAATGTGTGTTTGTGTCTTTATATGGAGGCCGGTCAATCTTACAGCCACTTTCTGTGTTCGGTGTTCCTAACTGTGTTTGTGAGGTTCCCTGTTTCCTCCCCCCTCTATTCTCATGTCAATATACTGCTACTCGATTTGTGTTTCATTTAACCACTTCGTCCGATTGAGAGTATCATTTTGTCCTGGGATGAATTAGTCATTACCTTTGCAAAGAAAATGTGTTTCACATTGTGTCAAAAAAACATCCAGTGGCCTTGAAAAGATAAAGATATATTCAATCTCTCATTGCATTCTTCAGAGTTTCATCACTGTTGATATTATGACAGAAAATGACGAGACAAGTTGTTTAAATTCCACTTGCTTGAACTTGTAGCTGACACATCATTGCTGACATGATGCATCCTCTGGCAGCCATATTGGAGGTCATCAGCTCTTGGCAACAGAGGCTTGGAACTGCTAATCTGGTTTGTTGAGGTAGCTTGCAGGCTAATTGTCTAGATAACCCAAGCACACCCGCTGATTTCTCAGTTGGGATACAAATTAACCTTGTCAGACTGCTGAGTTCATATGAAAACAACCACAATGTCCATCCAGGGGTTTCTTGCCAGGATGTTGCATATGAGAAAAGTGTCCTTCCAAACCAGTGACGTGTCCATCTTTATAGCTGCCTACTGTTTGTAATGACCCACAACTTAGCTATGTATTTATGGGGCCAAAGTGAGGGTGTACACTACCGATAGCAGAGTAACTTAGCCGCTGACACGTTCAACTGATTCAACTTTTGACATCCCAATAGTGGAAACTAAATTAGAAATCTGTTTTGGTGTTACTGAGGGAAAAGTAAAAAAGAAAAAGCACACACGCACAGGAATGAAATATTCGGTCCTGTTATCAAAACCTGACCCAAGAAGATTATTTAATAAATGTCAGTCCCATTTTCTGTGTTGTTATATGTTACAATTCACTGCTGTTAGCTTATTTTCAGAGTAGTTTCACTTTTAAAAGATTGCCACAAACTGTTTCTGTCGAAATGTAGAAAAAGTAATTATTTTAAATTCCCATGTTTGTGAACTTTCCAGCCAAAGTTTTAAAATCCATAAATTAGACTTAAGATGTCCTTTGATTTTCTCAGCTCAAGAGAGACATTTGATAAAAAAAAAAAAGTGAAATCCAAACTTGGAGATGCTTGATTTCACCAGAGCCAGATGAATTCTGGGTAATTGTTATCAAAAGCTTTGGACAAATATAGTGGAGTAGAAACAACAACATTAACCTTTGAGAGGAATAGAAGTGGAAAGTAAAGAAACATTGAGATACTCAAGTAAATAAGTGGTTTAACAAGTATCACTTTAGTGAGTCTCCTCAGTTACTGTCCACCACTGGGCTAACATCACACAAAGTTCAGTGATGATATGTATTAGTTGTGTCTGCAGAGCCCGACACACTGGCAAGGATGTTGTAAACAGAAGGCCCTTTTTCGCAGCAGAATATTTATTTCCTTTCTTTCCCTTTTCTAGTACGAGTAAGAAAATAGTAGATGTGTCTATCATTGTCTATGGCAGGGGTCAGCAACCCAAAATGTTCGAAGAGCCATATTGGACCAAAAAAACAAATCTATCTTGGGCCGCAAAAAATTAAAAGCGTTATATCAGCTTTATATGAAGGCAACATAGGCTGTAAGTGTATATTAGCTATATTAGCCTACTATCAAAATGACTGAGTTGTAGTTTTGTTTTTGAAGTCTGAAAATAGGTGCTCTGATATTTTGATGAATGAATCCTTCATGTAATCACCATCCGTGAATGGTTTTCCCCGCTTTATTATATCTCGGGTTGCAACAAAACTTGCAGCAGCCGTGGAGTTTGGAGATGCAATCCACTTCTTAAATCTACCTTTGCGCTTCTCTAATTTCTCCACAAGTACTGCAATCGCACTTTGTCTCTCACTCCCAACTGGGTAGTCGGCAGCAAATTTAGCATGCCTTCCTTGGAAATATCCTTCCAAATTACTCTTTTTGTTGTTTGACAACTTCTCATTACAAAGCAAACATGCAGGCAATCCTTCCTCATTGGCAACGAAAGCAAATGATTCAGTGCGTTCTTCCTTGAATCCTCTTTTCTCATTAGCTATTTTTCTCTTTATCCCTTTGGGATCCATGGCCCTTGACACACCGGACGATTTGTTTACAACAGCCACCTGCCTGGCACGGCGCCGCGCTGAGACGTGTGTCGAAGGCTATGACGCAAATCTTCGTTAACAGAAATGTTGAAATGTAATATTTATTATGCAAAGTTTTACAGCATTGGAAAATGTTGAGAATGTTTGTCCTCCTACAGAAACCATATGAAAACAAAAAATATATCCCCCCCTCCATTTTCATACATTTTTGAAGAGGCTCCAGGGAGCTGCTAGGGTGGCGCTAAAGAGCCGCATGTGGCTCTAGAGCCATGGTTTGCCAACCCCTGGTCTATGGGGACCTCGATAATAAGTGCAAAATACAAGGATCTTGTAAGAGAAACAGCTAAATGGGTTTCACCGAACAGGAGGATAATTTACTCATTTTGCACATCTGTGTCTTCCAGCCGTGTCCAAAACTGTTGTTTCAGGACATTTAAATGGACCAGTTTCTTTTACATAATGTGCCGCAGCAAGAAAAGGTTGTGTTCGTGATGGGGGAGATGACAGGATTGCAAGGTTGGTTGAGAATTCAGATTAAAAGGTGGCTTCCACTTACCTTGGCTGAATACTTTTAAAGGACGTAGTCCAGCAAAGATTACAGGAACTTGCAGTACAACTGATTTTCACACAACCGCCGCTCAAATTAAAAATGGTTTTTTTTGACTCCCATTGTGAAATAAAAGTGCAATGAATCGTCATCCTCCTCTCTTGGCAGATGTGATCCACACAGTCGGGCCAATAGCTCAAGGAGGGGTCGGAGAGGAGGAGAAAAACGCTCTGAGGTCGTGCTACAGGAACAGCCTGCAAATGGCGACTGAAAATGCTGCACGCACAGTGGTGAGAATCTGGGTTGGGATAAAATAGAATGGGAACAAGACAGACAATGTAACATTTTTAAAATTTGTCTCTGGAGCCAAATGAAATTCAGGTAGGATTTGTTAGGATATGATGAGCTTTAGCCAAAGACATACTACCATAGTAATAGTAAACACACAACAGTAAATAGAAGCAAGTACAATAAAATAATACACTTCACCAGACTTGGAAGATGGCTTAAAGTGGTTAATAACAAGTAAATGAATAAAAAAATGTGTCCTCATAGCATGCCTCTGAGAATAAAAAAAAGAATAAAGAATTTTCAATAGATTACTATAGTTATTTAAAAAATGTTGCTAATGCAAAAACATTTTTTTCAAATGTTAGGAGGTCAATCATTTCGGATTCAAGAATTGAAAGTGTATTTTGTCATATGCACAGTAAGGAGACTTGTTTCCCCTTGGCAATGGAATTCTTACTGTGCTGTCCCGCAGTGAGTGCTAGATAGTGTAACAAGGTGTTAGTGACATAGAAGAGACAGCAATGGAAGTTTTGCAAAAGAACAGAATATCTTTAAAATAAAACATATATACCTCTGCTGTAGATACATAATAAAGACACTGTAAGAAACCTGACAATGGCAGCAAAAGGCAAAAAAAAATTGATTTACATAGTTTTAACAACAGTATTGAATTAATGAAATATATCACAAACATGAAAGCTTAAAGAACCATTGAAGAAGATGAAGTGTCAGAAAGAAAGAAAATGGGGGAAAAAAGGGTGAGATTTATGGGGCTAAAAAAAATGAAACGGTATTCAAGCTGAGAGATTGATTTGGAAGGAGGGTTGGCTTGTAAGAACGTTTCATGAAACACATCAGGCAGGGGGGCTCTTGAGCATAGGGAGGTGTCTGAGTAAAAAAAGACAACAGAAAGACAGCACCTTGGGGAGCTGTGAGAGGTGAAATGCTTAAGTTTAACTGGAATGGAAAAGCAAAGTGGCATCGAAGTAATTGCAAGCATTTGAACTACAGAGACTAATGCTGTATTCTATATTAATAAAAACAGTTATAGTTGTGGATGTTCTCTTTCCACGCACATTGATTTTGAAAAGGCTAGACTCGTCAGAAAGGCAAAAATAATGGATCGCCGATAAAGGTCATATTATATTTACTGAGTTGACTAGTAATAAACTAAATGATATTTTCAGGCCTTTCATATATCAGTGTAGTCAATGAGTTGCTACAGTTAGATGACATTGACAGATGAGAGACGATGTCATCTCCTTCCATTTCTGAAAAATCATCTCCTTCACTTCGATACCACTCAGATAAAGCCGCATAGACCTTTGATTTCTAGGTGCTCTCTTAAAAAATGCCAAGTCGTGTTGAAACAGAGCGCCTTTGACTGTTAGCTTGGCCTCGTCTTTCCAGTGAGGGGACAGTAACATTCTCTTTTTATGTATACTTTCATGTGTCTGCTATATTTATCCAGCAGCTACTCTCCACATCAAACTGTTTTTCAACTGTAGCCACTTCATGTGTTAACATTCACTGATTGCACCTCTTTGTGTTTATATAGGTTTTTTTCAACGTTCAATCTTTCCTTTGCAGGATTTAAATGGCCCATACTCACACGAGGGATTTACCGGATAGAATGCATCCATTTATTTAATCGTAACTGCCAGTAAATTTTGCTAATAGAAAAAAACAACGTATTTAGTAATCACGCTCCTGCAGCTGTGTAGAAGTAGTGTTTTGCCACTGCTTGTGCGAAGAAAGCACTCCAAACTGCCACTGCTGGATACTGTTTCAAGGTACCCACGGAATGTTAGATATAAAGTCTTTGGTGATAAGAAAAGCTGATCATTTTATTGAGCAGATGACTTTTGTATATTGGCAGGATTACTAGTGTGAGAAAGCAAGAGAGAACTTCTAGGTATATTATATAATAGTCAAACTGAGCTCATTTGGGCATTTTTGTTATAAACTTAAAAGATAAACATGCAACTTAAGAAACACTATAAAAGCTAGAATATCGCTACACTATTTCTGTTGTAGTGATGTTAATCATTTTGTTTCTACATGAGTTAGGCGCCCATTATTTTTAGAGGAATCTTGCAAATAGTGCATAAAACCATGGATGTATTAGATGTCAAATATATTAGGTTAGAGAAGAGCTTGAGACCTAGAGGCCAGCCCCCAGGAAGACTTCATAGCTCAACTGCCTAAACTGCCTCGAAAATCGAAAATGTTGCTGATCATAAAACATTGTAAATAAAGACACAGTACATGTTCAGTAATGTATTTAAACATCAAAAACATGTCTTAGTGCAACACCTGACACATATGATATATACTGAAAAAATTTCCCTTATACTTTCATTAAAGCAACAGAAATAATGTTTACCTCTGACATATTTTATTCATAATATTGTGGGATGAAAAAAAGGCGTTAAAGATGCAAAATCAACCCACACACTGTCTTACTTGTTTAACACATATTTTTTCCTGCAACAAGACCTTCAGGCAGTTGACAAAGATGAATTCAGATCAACTTGTCTATGCAAACTGGTTAAAATTATACCAGCGTTATCATTTTCTATTGTTATAGAGATGTGCTTTTAATTTCACGTTAATAAGTTAGTAGTGGTTTGCCCTTTGGAGTAACTTTTGTTGTGAAAAGTTTGAGAAAGAAAGAAAACACAGCAAAAAAACATTATTGGGTTCCAGCAATTTAGGTGTGTGTGTGTGTGTGTGCGTGTGTGTGAGTGTGTGTGTGTGTGAGTGTGTGTGTTTGAGGGAGGGGAT
>CAAKHD010000678.1:555853-567619 GCA_901007705.1 Fistularia tabacaria
CCCCCTAGGCAGAGGTTGTAGTGTGTGAAGCGTGGCCAATGTTTCTGTTCGGCCCGGGAGTGTGTAAGTCTTGTGTGTGTGTGTGTGTGTGTGTGTGTGTGTGTGTGTGTGTGTGTGTGTGTGTGTGTGTGTGTGTGTGTGTCCGCATCAGCTGGACAGAGTCATCTTCTGTGTGTTCTTGCCGACGGACAAGGAGCTGTATCTGCAAAACCTACCGCTCTACTTTCCTGCTGGTGAGTTGCTGCACATCCTGTCTCTACATCTCTATGTTGCCTCCTCACAGACACACATATAGACACAAACAAATAAGTTAAACACATCAACTGGGCTGATAATGAGGACAGCTCCATTCAGTTTAGCTGCACTCACAAATAGTTAACACACAAAGGACTAAGTATTTATCTGCAATGTCCACTGCAAACACACACAAACACAGATACACGCACAAAATCCAAAGCTCCCCCTAGCAAATTCAAATGCTGCTATATTGCATAATTGAAATAAATGTACAATTTGTTCCACACTCTGACATTTAACACACAATTGAACACAATGATTCAAAGCGGCCAGAACCATATGTGTACTTTATCTTGGAAATTTTTCTTTTTTTAAGGGCACACACGCACACAGCTTGTTATATAATCTCCAAGTTACTAAATTCTTCAGGCTGTCATTGAAATTTCAAGCTATAATATGAAGACTGAACATGTTTGCTGTTCTTTTTATCAAGTAGATCCCAACAAAAATAAACACGGAGGAGGTATTACATTGCTCAGCCCTGCTAACATACACACAGCATATTGCCGTTAACCATTTAACTTCCAGTGTTTCATTTCAGTGTTTATTTAGCCAATCTTCTGTGTTTCCTTTCAATTCTCTGCCCACCTGTCTAGACAGCTGACTAATGAAAGCAGCTTACTATTCAGGTAAACAGCATATCGTGTGTCATATTGTGTGGTGTAGTCCTTTGGAAAATTTTACCATCCCAACCCCTTCGCTAAGGCCGAGTGATAAATCATTAAGAGACAAATATTTCCTCTAACCAGCACTTGATATGTGTCAGGAATACCAAGCAATGACCTGTCTGACCTAAAGCTAAGTTGTTTTGTAAAATGTGTTTCTCAGAGCTCTCAAAGTTAAAAATTGCAGGCCTATTTTGCAGGGAAAAAGCCTGTTTTAAATGTCATGATTGTAACTGGTGAGTCTCTCCCAGCTACCGGTACCTTTTAAAATAGACTGAAAGGAAAGCATAGATTCTTCAGAGGTTGAGCAATCGGGTCAAGTAAAGTTTAGTCAATTTTTTGTTGGCCAGAGCTGCAACATAATGAATTCAACCGTGGGTTCGATTTTAGAAGTGATTGATACTCATATAATACCAGGCAGCCTGGGATCCCAAGCATGATCAGTTATTCACTCAATTATGTAAATGAGAGATTGGTACTACATCTGCAGCCTTAACCTCTTCGGTCTTGCTACAAACTTCTCATCAATCAAATCCACATTTTCCTCCTAAACGTCCTCAAACATGAATAAAATACATTTTGTTTTAATGTTATTTTTCCTTGTCACAGAGATGGTTGTTCTTGCTTTAATTTGCACTTGAACTTGGTTTATTAGACGATGCAATGTCACTCATTCATACTACAGTAACAACTTTGATCGTTAGGGAGATTCTACTCAAAAAATATTGAAGGCAAAACTGTTACCTCAGTCTGTTACTTCCTCAGTTTTTCTACTTACACATTGACTAGAATATTCCATTGAGTTTAAAATGTGTTTAGTTAAAAGGAAAAAGCCGAAAAGTTGGAGCCAGTTGAGTGAAAATAGATTTCAGTGCAGCAGGGGTGACTGTGGAAATCTAAGCAGGCCCTTCAATTTTACATGAAAAGACACACTCCCCGTGGACGTGAAGTCAACATCGCTTGCAGAGGGACGCCCTAGGATTTACATTTAACACTCGCTGCATCCTTTACATGTACCGTATGTGGTGCGTCAGATACTTCATATGTATATTATGTACATATGTGCATAAGTTTAAAAGTGTGAAAGAAAAGATTTTCCTCCATTAATTATTCCAAGTATGTTTTAAACCCTTTTGGCACAGGAGCTTGGCATTTTTAATTGAACAGCATTACTAAGCCAAAAAAAAAAAAAAAAAAGAAAGAAAAGAAATAGAGACACACAACTTTTCATATATACATATACCGGGACTCACACAAGTGACAAAAAGAAGGACTAGAAGCGCTGCCTGTTGTAAAAGATAGGAGAATACTATCAACCCTGCATCTTTCACAGCAGATTGAGATTACATTTTAATCTTATTCTTATCCGTTTACAGACAGATAGAGCAGCAGTGCTGAGACCAGGTAGTACTTCTCCCTCATTTAATTTTTTACAAAGTAGTTGCCAGGCAACAAGTGGAGACATCTTGAAGTCACTGCCACTGGCCCAGAGCACAAACAAGCCATAGAACAGCAGACTTCACTTTTCCAGTTTGATTCTGGAGAGATGAAACACTTAATCAGTCATGAGTGTCTATTCAGTTAGATATTTTTAGCGAGGTGGTGGCCAATCCAGGGGAATACCTGAGCAGAGTTATCCAACATCTGAGTGACTGTACATTTATAAGAACACTTACGCCAGCCGTGTTCAAGACGACGGGTGAAATAACACGAGGAATCCAAATTTCTGATCCTCTGCACATTTTAAGAAGGGTTGGTTCGCTTGAATACAGGGAGAAATGCTTTTCAAAGGAGATGCGCAAATTTTTGTGACACAATCAACACCTCATAAGAATTGTTAAAATTACTGCATCAACTGTTTTTTTTTCTTTCAGACATGCAGGTATCTCCCTTCTTCCTTTGAAAATATCTGTCTGTTGTCATTGTCCTCCCCTAATGGATGGATGTGCAGCAGATTTTGTAACAGCAGTGAGCCCACAGTAGTAGTGCTTGGCAGAAAGATAGACCGGAACTGTGTATGTGTGTGCGTACGCATATGCATATGTGTGCGTGTGGTCGCAGTTGCCCCTGCATGCGTGTGTGTTTTTTGTTTTTTTTTTGTTTGTTTTTTTATTTTGTTAGATGGAGCTGCTGCAGGCAGGACTCCAGCACTCTCGCTTCTATAAACCCTATGTATCTCCAACACCTGGCGGTCCCTTCAATGGTTGTCTGATGTTTGATGTTTGTTTGTATGTTCTGAGTGTGTCTTCGGCCATGTCGGACCGAGAGAGACTAATCCTCACTAACAGTTCACATCCCTCTGAAGCGAGCAGACACTCCAAAAGCCAGAATACCATTAGCCATGCATGAATGGGAAAGAATACACGCATCCTTTGTTTTTACAAGTTGAAAACTTTTCTCTCCAGCTCCCACTTCAATGCCTGTGAAGAGTCAACTCTGAGAGAGCGGATGCTCGGCTGCAGCTGTCTTGAATGAACACCGCTATGATTTTCTCCTTCAACGCAAATCAAGACCTTGTGCTATAACTGTTAAGTGGGTATTTTTTGGGTTGTTTTTTTTGACGTGCACACTGACTGTTCTGAAAATATTGATTAGTTTCTCTGCTTTTCTTAGTAAGTAATTGAGGTTAAGAGAGGTACCGTGAGGAGGGTGTGGAATGATAATCCTTACTTGTGAAAAATGGACTGTCATCTAAGCTGCATTCTAATTTGATCCCTGTAGCCTGTCATCATCATTGACAGCTTTGCATTGTAAGAGCTACTATGTGTTTCTGTGCGACTGTATTTGAAACTTGGCCCTCCTGCATGTGGGTGTGTGTGTTTGTGTGCATGTAAAGCAATGACAAAACCTTATTAAAACTAATCACACAGGCTTCTCGTGTGTATAAATTGATTATTTCTGGGTATGCAATACGTGTCACTAAGCTGGAGCATCACAGGGGAGGACTGCTCATGAATATTTCCCTCTTTGTTTTTTTGCGTGTGAAGGAGACCAAGGAGCAACTGTTTATCTGCCAGCGTTTTACAGTTTTTCCTTTTCAGAAGGCCCTTTTTTTTTGTTTTACTCAGCACCTGTTCGTTTTAAACGATCATCCTTCATCCATTCATCCATCACTTCTCCTTTGCTTCCGTTTTAGTGTCCATGCAGTCTATATCCCACCAATGCCGGCTGCTTGTTTCACCTGTATTTATGCGCATCCGTATGGGCTTTAATTGTGAGTCGCAGGATGTTACAAAGGCGGTGACCTGTGTGAGGCAAATGAGTATTTAGCACACTACCATCCAGCCCCTCGATTTTCATTGGGCAAAGACCATTTTTATTGATTCCAAACAGTCTGCCATCGTGGCTGAGACACACAAAGGAGGGAGGAGGGACCAGAGTTACACAAAAAATGCTAAACCACAAAGACAGTTAACAGGAAATTGTGTGAAAGACATCTTTTTTTAAGGCTTCATCTGTCACTAAGGGGATTGTCTTTTCTTCTCCTGAGCTGTTTGATTTTTTTTTTTTTTTTTCTGCCTATCCGGACCTCTTCATCATCACTCTTTCCCCCCTGTCTTACACCACAGGGATGGTAGAAAAATAAACAGATGGAAGAGGGAGGGATAAAGAGACAGAGAGGAAGGATGTAGGAGTTCAAACTGAAAGAGAGAGGGGAGGGGAAAAAAAAGGTGGAGATGAGAGGATGCAAAGCCGTCGGGAAGATGAAGGGAAGAGAGGGATCGAGAGCCTGATGAACTCATCTAAAGTGACTCTGGGTTTTTTAATAAGCAGCAGGCTGTGAAGCCTCTCTCCGTCCAGTCAATCTGAATAATGAGAGATAGAGAGAGATAGGATGGGAGGATGAAAAGACAACGGGACTCATTATCTTGTGACCAGTTTTTCATCACCATCCTGTCAGTAATCTTTCTGACTCGTACTTTCTCCTTTCGGTTTGAAATGACAGATGAAGGCCAATTACGCTTAAATGTTCTGTTAACTTGACGACTGAATCCCTGCCATCATCCAGAACATACAGTAATAATCCTGTCACCTGCCAACACCTGTGTGTGTACTTTGTACATCAGGAGCAGAGACTGTGACAGAATTGGGAGAGTGTGTTTTGCAGTTGAGTGTATCCAATGGCACTGAACACAATGACGTGTTATGTCGGGCGGATGACTGCAGTCTAACCAGTTCAGCTCCTGTCAACATTCGGTCATGTTGTGTTCTGATTACGAATGGAGATAAAGAACAAACTTCAAATCATAAATCTGTCATTTTCTGAACTGCTTTTGCATCGTCTTCTTCAATTTAGAAGCTGCTCTGCTGTTTCTGGTTCGGCTGGTTTACAGAAGGAGACATTTTTCGGGGGCTGGCGGGAGGCATTAAGTTCCCCTCACGTGTTGTTGTTTTTCATTGTGTAGTTATTGCAGCCTTGGGCAGAGCACAGTTGCAATATGATGAGGTAATTTATTTACGCACTATATTTGTGGAATAATATATCGAAGGATTTATTGCATTGCGTAAGGTATGGCAAGACTCAGTGAGTGCATGTGATTCTACATGACAGCAGCCGTATAATATATTTACACATCAATTTGTCATTCTAGAAGAAATCCTGCTTCCATTTGTCTTGACTTTTATCCACTATTTTTTTCATTTAAAAGAAAATTAATGTATTCAAACTCATCTTAAGGTCAAGGCAAATTTGCCTTTTCACTGTTGAAAAAAAGGAGACAGGGCGTCATTAAATCATGTGACAAAAATACGGTTGTTTCAAATCAATCTCAGGCACAGACTTCTAATAACCAATTTGCAGATACCTGACAGCTGTGGAATTTGTCATGATCCTGTTCGATGTCTTTTGTGAAAAATTGTTTGGATGTGATTTTAGATTACGTATTCTATTGTGCGCCTTCCCTCAAAGTAATTTCCTTATTTATTTTGCAGGATGCTTGCTATGTCATAGTCTCCGTTTATTTTCCTTAATTGTCATGAGCCTTTGTTTTTTTTTTTTTTCCATCCGCTGTCCGCATTTATGCTTTTGTGGAAACCTGTTTGACTTTTTTTTAACTTCTTGTACGTTGCTCCGCTGAACATCCTGTCTTTCTTTTGTTTGTTTCTCTCTTTTATATCTGCTGTTCCTGCCCTGATGTACTTCACTCCTGTCGGTTAATTAGCCCTGGTCAGCCTGCTTGCCCCCAGTTTGTCAAACCATCTAACACACCCCCAATCCCACATACACACACCCCATCCCTGTTTGAATCTGTCTTATATTGTGTTCCAAGTCGTGTTTGAATACCCTCTGTCTGTATTCCAGTTTAAACCTTATATATATAAATATAACCCAATCCAAAAACAGTTACGTGTTTGGCTCGGGTTGAGCTCAAGCTGAAGAGACGCATTCAACAGGTAAGCCCTTGACTTATTTCTGCTGAAAAATATTGGTTTTATTCCTTCATGCTGAATAATGTGATCAGTCAATGGGATTAAGTTAGTGATAATTTAATTCAAGTTCATTTACAGCCTATTTGACAACATACATTAATAGATTCAACATGGCCCATTCAGTTTTGTTACGCCTTGGAATATGAGTTTCAAATCATTTGGTTCAGCTGAGCAGGTGAATGGCTGAGCTGGATGGGATGCCTGTTTTCTGCTTATAAGCTGTAGCCTTCACAGTTGCTAGGTGACCGGTTATGTGAGACCATCTCAATTTATTTTAAATTTGTTCATTCCCTGGTCAAAGAAGGCTTCTGCCTGCCTCGGCTTTTTACACAGTAGCCTGGGAAGAATGCAGTCCCTGAACTGACAAGCTCCTGTGTCTGGTGTGTCACCGTTGCTGTAAGCTGCTCTTCTGTTGTGCTGGTCTTAAATCCTTTCTTCAGTAGGCAGTTTAATATAACAATTTTTTGTTTCAGCTAAATGGGGTAGACATACTACATACATCTGAATTTTCGTAATTCAGAAAAATAGCCTGCAAATCAAGAATACACAGCCTTGTAGCCTGTTTTTCTGAATTAAGGTTCTCACCCTTCGTCTCCGCATGACAGAATTAACACATTATTATCGCCTCTTCAGTCATAATGGCTCACTGGTCGATGACAACATAATATGAAGAAGATGAAATGCATTTATTTATTGTCACATACAGTTATACATAGAGCACAACATGAGCGATTTAACCCATCATGGTTGAACCATGAGCAGAAAGGAGCTAAGGAACAGCGCCAAGGGAGCAGTTAGGGGTTCAGTGTCTTGCTCAACAGCACTTCGACAGGCGAGGAGGAACCAGGAATCGAACCAGGAGTGTTCGGTTCCAAGGATGACCGCTCGAACCCCCCGCGCCACAACCTTTTTTTCTAGAAGAAATATAGACTCTTTACAAAACATTCAGTTGGGATAAAAGATCATCTAATATTTAACTATGCTATCTTTCTCTAGAAAATAATATATACGAGGGGCCTCTCAGCAAGAGGGTTCCTAGTATCATTCCGACAGAGGGTCTTTCTCTACTGTTTTCCTCCCACAGTCCAAAAACATGCAGTAGGTTCATTAGAGACCGGAGAGTGAAAGGCTGTTTGTCTCTATATGTGGCCCTGTGATTGGCGACCGGTCCAGGGTGAACCCCGCCACTCGTTCAATGACTGCAGGGAATGGCTCCAGCCCCCCAAGAGCCAGAGCAGGATAAGTGGTATAGATAATGAATAAGAATATATTACATGTACTGACATGTAAAGCTAACACTGAATTTCTGGCCCAGTAACTACTGATTCCCATGATGTGCTTATTCAATGTAATTTCAAATATTTGCCTTTGAAACCAATCAATTTGTTTGGCCCACAGCCAGAGAATTCAGATTGTTTTCAGTGATCTCTCCAAGGAATGGCTGTATTCGGTTTAGTTGAGCGCACCATAGCAGCCAACCAAGGATTGAGATTCATAAGAAACAAGGAGAGTAACAAATGAAAATAAAAAGGTAAACAAACTGACATAGCTCAAGAATAACAAGCAAGCAGACTTAGTTGAACAAATCAGAGGATCAGACAGGGGGTGAGACTTGAGACAAGAGAATTACATACTTAATAACACAAGAAGAGACAGATGCAGAATAGGCTGGAGGGGGGAGGGGGGCGGATATGTGAAGACGAGGAGGCAGACCGGGCCAGACGAGTGCCTATTAAATGATGAGAAACATGTGATCACACGGAAAACAAGGGAGAAGTCACATATTTTTGCATAATGAAAACACTTCACAACACAACATCACAACATCAGTGTGCCGCTGATGGAACATCTGACAAATCTCTATCGTCGTCTGTCTCTGACACCAAGTACCACAGTGACCCCTTAAAACAGCACGTTATTTTAAGAATTACAAATGCTTTTCAGCATTCACTTTTAAAGATGCCATTTTAGTCATTTAACGAACATTTGCATAACCAGCACAAAAGCAAAGCAATATCCTTGACAGAAATCCTTCTCGCAAAAAATCTCTTGACACCAAACCCCGACAGCTAAATATTTTCCTTTTCTTCCTTTTCCACATTTCTGTGTGGCTTTGGTTTATATTGTTTTTTGAATATGACAGCGTGAACACAGAACACAAGTGCAGGAGGGCAGACTTCTGGACGGAAATGCTTATGTTCATCTCAGAATTCCAGTTTAAACCCAACAGCGCTGAACACGATTAAGTCCGTCCGATGTCGACCAGCGGCACCTCAGAGATAGCATGTAGCATGCCCCGCTCGAGTTTACAGGGCCTCTGCAGTTTTGGTGCTTTATCTCCCTGAAGGGCCTCCAACAGCTTCAGGCTGTGGGTTGGGCCTCTGACATTGACACTAAGGTTGCCACACACTGGACCTGGTAAACACAGACTGGCTCTTTTTTTTCTTGTAGTCAAGTGGCTTGGAATGAGAAGCTTAATGAAAACAGCTACACAAGGTCTTACTCCAGCTGGATCTTGTTAGGTAAAAGTGCTGAAAAGAACAGTGTAAATTTCGGTTTAGGCCACGTTTGCTTTATCAGTCATAAACACCATTACATAGGTTCACATTAGCCCCGATATCATTTTAGGAGTGACGGTCCCTGCCTTGTGAGTTTTACATACAATATGGCACCACCAACAGCTACAGAGTTTAACTTAGCCGTGACATTTCCTGTCACGGTTTCGTGAAAGTTCTAAAATGTATTCACAGTGTGGGGCAGTGACAGTGATTTGAAATAAATGTATGCCCTTCTGACACACAGTCCAAGGTTTGACATGGTAACATGACTTTGACTGTGCCCAATGCCTGATGATTCATATATTCTATGGAATGTCAACAGCTGGAACTACCATTGTTTTTTCGGACTTTGTGTGGTTCTTTTCTGCTCAGGTTTCACAAACATGCACTAGGCGTTCTCTGCCCACCTCCCTGCTCAAGCACAGATGTGACAGAAAGTGTGTCCGGATTTGACAGACTGCAGAGGCTGTATGAATTGTGAAAGAAAGTTATCCTAAATACAAACATATTCAATCACAATATGTCACAGGCCCGCTAACATTACAGAGTAAACTCTCCAGAGTCTAAATATAAATGTCAGCTTTCTGATATTTGGATGAAATGCAGCAGCTTGGTTGTGCAAAATAATCTCTCGATGGCTTTTTTTTTTCTGTGCAATGTCCCAAGTCATATATGGGTAGACAGGATGCCGAGAGAGGAACTATGGCTCTGTATGAGGAAGTCTGGAGTGGCAGGGAGCCATGTTAGACCGGTGCAGGACATGTATGCGAGCTGTGAGACAGTGGTGAGGTGTGCTGTGGGTGTGACAGAGAGGTTCGAGGTGGAGGTGGGACTTCATCAGGGATCAGCTCTGAGCCCCTTCTTATTTGCAGTGGTGATGGACAGGCTGACAGATGAGGTTAGACAGGAATCTTCATGGACCATGATGTTTGCAGATGATATTGTGATCTGTAGTGAGAGCAGGGAACAGGTGGAGGAAAATCTAGAGAGGTAGAGGTATGCTCTGGAAAGGAGAGGAATGAAGGTTAGTCGCAACAAGACAGAATACGTGTGAGAACGAGAGGGACTCAAGTGGAAGAGTGAAGCTACAGGGAGTTGAGATAAAGAAGGTGGAGGATTTTAAGTACTTGGGGTCTCCAGAGCAATGGAGAGTGTGGAAAAGAGGTGAAGAAAAGTGTGCAAGCAGGTTGGAACGGGGGGAGAATAGTGTCAGGGGTGATAACAGTATCAGCCAGAATGAAAGGAAAGGTTTAAAAGACAGTGATGAGACCAGCGATGGTGTCTGGTTAACAGAAGGTTGCATTGAGGAAAAGACAGGAAGAAGATGAAGTTGTTGAGATTCTCTTTTTGAGTGACATGAATGGATAGGATCAGGAATGAGTCCATCAGAGGGACAGGACATATTAGATGTTTTGGAGATAAAGTCAGACTGAGATGTTTTGGATGTCTACAGAGGACAGACAGGGAATAATCTAAAGCATGAAAAGGATCTAAAGGAATCTAAAGGAATAAAGGATGCTGAGGTCGGAATTCCCATGCAGGAGGCCTAGAGGACGACCAAAGAGGACATTTATGGATGGAATGAGAGAGGATGTGACAGTAGTTGGTGTGAGACAAGAGGATGAAGAGAAGAGGGTTAGATGGAGGAAGATGATCGGCTGCCGTGACTCCTGAAGGGAGCAGCTGACAGGAAAGAAGAAACACAGGAAGAAGTGACATATGGCTTTGTTTGCTCCTCACTTTTCTTCAGTAAATTGATGTTACTTTGATTACAGGGAATCAAAATGAGACCTCCTGAAATATGGAAATCAAGGAGCCCTGCGTGCAGCGGTATGTATTAGACCTCTCAACCTATTTCTTCTGAAAGACGTTTGCAGAATGAAAGCGTAGAAGAAGAATAGTACGATAGCAAAGCAGCAGCCGGCACTCAGGAAGGATGAGGATCAGGCATTTTGGGTGCGATGGGTGATGTGTATGGATGAGGCCGTGATGGAGAGAGCGAGAGAAGTGGGAGAAAGGTGGTGTTTACGAGTGTGTGTGTGTGTGTGTGTGTGTGTGTGTGTGTGTGTGTGTGCGCGCGCTTGTGCTTTTCAAACGGAGCCCCTGAGTTACTGATATCACATTGATGACATCACAGGAAGTGGTAATTGATAAATGGGATGGTGGCGTCTGCACCGAAAAAACTAAAAACACAGTACAGCTATCTGATTTTTGATATTTGCCTCACTTAAGTTCGGATCAGTGCCTTATCGGTCATTGTACTGACCGCTGCTGAATCCTGAACTGATAAGTTTTTTTCCTACGGTCTGTTTACACCCCTTGGGGTTTATTGTTTGCCGGTGGGGGGGACTATCTCATAAAGGAAGTTTAATTTAACTCAGGGATTTTTATCTGGCTCTCAGAGCGTCAGATCCAGCAGGCTCAGCCCTGTCCGGGGGAATTCCGACCCTGCCGGGGGAAAGCGGAGCACCTCTCGGGCTTTACAGCGACGTGTTCTTTTATCGGCGCCCAAACAGATGGGTGTGCGGATACATTTATTTTGCGGTTGCTGTCTTTCGTTAGATGCCTGTGAAACTCTTTCACCCAAACCGCCCCTCCCTCAATTTTTTTTTTTTTTTTTTGAGCCGTCCCTGATTCAGATGTTCTGAACCGTCTTTTTCGGAAGGTCCTGACACAACGCTGACTGATCCCCCGCAGGCGAACAACGTCTAGACAGCGAGATTCAAACCCTGGGCGTGTTCGTACAGCACAGTGTGCTAACTAGCCCGCGGACACCCAAAGCTAAAAAAGCTCTTGCTGACGTGCGGCGAGATTTG
>CAAKHD010000680.1:33998-46123 GCA_901007705.1 Fistularia tabacaria
CCTCCCCTCCTCTCCTCTCCTCTCCTCTCCTCTCCTTTCCTCCTCCCATCTCCCTCCAGCGGGGTGGTGTTGAGGTGTACTTGCATCATCCTCCCTCTTGCCCTCCTTTCATCCTTTCATCCCACACACTTTTCATGTTATTGAATTTGGCTGCCGGTGTCCTGCATTACTTTTCCACCAGGTAGCCTTTTTCATTATCAGCTGGACGGGTCTCCCACTCCCTCTCCTTCTCCTTGCATCTCTTTTTGTCCTTTCATCCTCCCTCCTGTCTGCACTCTGCACCACCTCCTCCTCTCTGTGCACAGAAGGTGTAATTGAAGCACCGCTTTCCCCCATATTGTGATTCTCAAAAGCCCTATAACCTCACAGAGGAGAGGAAGTGACAGCTTCATCGTTTCTAGGTTGTCGGGAGATAAAAAGCACAGATTAGTGCGTCAGGCAGCGGAAGGTGTTGTGTAGTGAGGAGCTGATCCGGGAGCAGGGAGTTAAGCTGTGTTCAGTGCCCAGGTCCACCGGGACTGATCTGGAATCAGAGCCGGAGCCCGGTTGAAATCCAATATTGAAACACTGGACCACTGAGCTCATCAGTCAGAGACATTTCTGGGAAACGTTCCCGTTTTCTCTCCTCCTCTAACCCTTTGATTTTCCTGGCTCCTGCCCAGTCAGTATGAGCGCCATTTTAGATGAATGCTGGAAAACATGGCTCACCCCCCCCCACACACACACATCCCCCACCCTCACAACTGTTCACCTGCCAGCACAATTACTGAGCAAAGATGAAGCAGTGGCTTGTCATCACATAGCATTGCTAACATGCTAAAGCCACGGAGGCGTCAACCTTTGAAAAAGTGCACACGCTACTTGTAGAGCTCACTAGGAGGTTTGAATGGTGGGTTGGGGATGGGGGGGTTCAAGAGGTCTCTTGGCTGCTGGAGTCAGAATTCTGTTTTAGTCTTGAAAAAGACAACAGTTTTTTTCTCATTTATTTGAAATTTTAGTTGTTCGTATCTCAGTGTTATTTTTCTATCATTCGGTGAATTTACCATTTTTTTTAAGATAAGAATCATGAGAAAATCAACGTCAATTAGTTTAGTCCAACATATACTCAAACAACCTTATTGAATATGGGTAAATGTGATCAAGGGATCAGTAAAACATCACCATGGATGTAACCTTTAAATGTTTTTTACCAGGTTTTTAAAACTCAACTAAAACTATTTTTTCCCTATTTGATGTGAAGATATTGACTTAAGTGTATGTCATCAATTTCCTTAAATAAAGCTCAACTTAATTTGGGGTATTTTCTTGACAATTACAAAGGTTATTTATTTCCATGGAATTTTCAATGGATTGCATGTTTGATGGGAGGAAGACGGAAAATTGATCCAACCCCTTTAATGTCAATGAATCCAGAATATGATATGTCACTGTTGTACACACTATTATTATTGTGTTGAATCTTTTGAGTACGATTATGTCATCCCCTCACCAGGAAATGAACATTGAGGTGGACGAGAACGGCACTCTGGACCTGAGCATGAAGAAGCCCATCAAACGTGAGGGCAGCCTCTCAGGCACCAGTCCAGGCGTTCGCTCCCCGGACCCCTCGTCCTCCTCCTCCTCTTCGCTGCATCACGGAGGGAGCAGCGGCGTCACGTCGCCGAACCTGCACACCTACAAGCAGGAGCAGTGGGAGGGGCCTCTGGATTATACCAAACCGAACCGCCAACGGGAGGAGGAGCTGGACGAGGTCAGTGCTCTGAGCGTTTTCCCATGATGTCACTGTAATCACAGAGGAAGTATTGCAGCATAGACAAAGCAGCCTTAAGCTTCTCAAGCCACAAAAACATAAAAAATTTCTGTCCTCACTTCACTTCCTGTCGCCTCCTTCTATTATTCATTGATGTGAGTTGCTGCACACTTAGAACATAGAAGCCGAGTTGGTGTGTCAGGTACGTTGCACCATCCCAGCGTTGGCATATGCTAATTTCTAGCCTTTGAACTTTTTCAAAGAAATGTAAAGGGCCTTGAATGTTAATTTTTTTATGAGGATACTCTTCATTTGGTAACATCTCTTGTCTACAGAATAGAGGAACTGGGGGGACAGGGGGGATAGTTGCAGTGTGCAGAGCTTTGCAAAGTTTCTCGAGAGAAGCCCACATGTCTCAAAAAGTCACTGAGGAAAGAATTGAACAATCAGGGTTATTAATCGGTCGCATCGTCACCCTCAGATGGAGCACACCGGCCACTCCTTCGTCTCGTCCGACCCCGAAGACAACGACATGATGCAGGACTGTCTGGAGGACAGGAAGTACCCGGGGGAGGTCACGACCCCCAGCTTCAAGGTCAAATTCCAGCCCAAAGACAGCAAGAAGGAGCTACTTTCGTAAGTTCCAGGCCTTGACTTCTGCATGAGGATGTACTTTTAACAAAATCTAATCAGAATCGTCCAGAAATGTTAAAGACTACATTAATAAAATGATTAAGAGATTATTTCAAACCCTTTTTTTCAGTCTTGGTTTTCTAAAAATGCTAAAAATGAACATATTCAATCATTTCTCCACTCATTACAACCAATCACAAAATCTCAAATTTCCGAAAGTGTAAATTCCATTAAGTTTTGTGTGTCTCAAACAGTGCAGTTTTACACTGACATGCTCAATAGTTCCAGGGGTATATTATATTTAGTTTTTGTGTCCAGACATACATACATAATATCTTTTAAAAATATTAATAACATTTTAATAACTTTAGGCAAAATCAAATACATACAGTGCGCGTAGTTTAAGATTAATGATTGCTCTTAGTGTTCTTCATAACTAGTTAAGGTTCCCTAAACTAGCCCGACTCTGAGGGCTTTAATAAACATAATTGCTGCATTTGATGGAAACAGCAGGGGTGGGAAATTCAGTTCTTCTCAATTTAGGCCCTACTGATCGATGTATTGATCAAATGGGTATATCTGATATTGGTGTTGAGACGTTGCTGCGCGACTATTGACTGCTGTATTATTTTTTCCAAACCCCCTTTTCACATTCTCACTGCTTCCCCCCAGGTGTCCCACACCTGGCTGTGATGGCAGCGGCCACATCACTGGAAACTATGCATCCCATCGCAGGTACTGACCACACACACAAACACACACTAACCCACGCACACACATGCACGCACACACGCACACATATAGTATATTTGTATGTACTAGCACATACTCTGTATGCACACATATTTAGGTACTGTAAATATGGAGAGACCGATGGCTCAGTCCAAAATGGCAGTTGATCTAATTCTGCTTCAAACCTCATGATTTAATCCCGACATGCCTGAGGCTATAAAGTACAGCGAGCCCAGACAGCAAAGACAGGCATTGACTTTGATATGGATCAGTAATTTACTTCGTTCTGTCCGTCCTCTTTTCCTAAATGACCTTGGTTTGTCTTGCAATCTTGATTTCCCTTCACTCACCTCTTTCTCCCCTTGCTTCCTTCCTCCTTCTCCTCCATCTCATTCTCTCTCCCTCTCGCTCTCTCTCTATCCAACTGGTCTCCTTCAGTCTGTCTGGGTGTCCTCTCGCTGATAAGAGCCTTCGGTCCCTCATGGCGGCCCACACCCCTGAACTCAAGTATGTCTGCTCTACACCTTCACTGTCTTTCCACCGTCACTTTAATGCAACCACTACTGACAACGCTTTATTCTGCTTGGTGGTCACTTATCTTTTACCGCCACCACTGCTGCCACTGCTGCTGCTACTGCTGCATCTTTCATGGTGATTTTATTTCCGCATCTGTGCTTGATTCCTCTTCAATTTGCTTGAGGGGGTGCGAAATGAATTCACAGGGAAAATCCTAGACGATGGGAGGAAAATAAAAAAGGGAAAATCCTTTGTTGTTCCTGAATATAATTTGATTATTTGTATTATCCCTAAAAAATAAAAGACCCCAACTAAAAAAGTACTACAATATCAAGTCAGTTACCTTGAATACACCGCTGCACTGAAAAGGTCCTTTGACCTGATTGATCTTCAAATGAATTCCAATTCCCTAAAAGTGAAAAAAACAGGTAAACCTCTGGACATATTAAAACTTGCTTGAAAATGAATGTGATTGTACATTAAATATATGTGTATATATGTATATGTGTGTGTGTGTGTGTGTGTGTGTGTGTACATGAATATATATATTATATATATATATATATATATATATTTGTATTTATAAATATTACAGTACTGGAAATGAATTCAAAGTCAACTATATATAAAACATACATAAAAAGAACATAACTTAAGAAGAAGATAAGATTAAAAATATTCTAGAAAGTGCCTTTAAAATAGAAAAATGCCTTCAGTATTTGTTAAAACAGACCTGAAAAGTATTAAGAAATGACTCAAAGATTAATTAATAAGAAAATACGTTTTTCAAACCACTTACAATGCATAATTAAATAAAAGTACATAGGAACCAAACTGGGATTCTGTCCTGCAGGCACTGTCACAATTGCTGCAGACACAACGGTGCTGAAATATTAAAGATGAATAAAATGCAAGTTCAGTGAGCAGTTTATTTCCCTCGCCTGCATCACTGACGCGAAGGCGCTTAAGTGTTTTCTAACCCCAAATTAAATATTTCACAGATGCCCCACACCAGGCTGTGACGGCTCAGGTCACATCACCGGAAACTACGCATCGCACAGAAGGTAACACATGTCTGGATGCACGCACAAACACAGAAACACACACACACACACACACACACACAAGCACACACACACACATGCACACACAATCAGCCAGAGAGGCCCAGTGACAGTTCATGGTAGAATTAGACAGGGAAGCACATCCTCATACATTTCAACACCTTTCCATCATCTTATTTACGGCCATTATTAGGCGTTTGAGTGGGTTTGTGATTTGGTTTAATAGCCTCTATGAAAACATTCTTCCTTCTATTGTTCTCTCCCTTTATTAAGCGATCTCTTTTTTAAGCCTATGTTATCAACTCCATACTTTCTGTTTTCAGTCTCTCTGGGTGCCCGCGTGCCAAGAAAAGTGGAATTAAAACTCCTACCAAGGACAACCAGGAGGACTCCGAGCTTTTAAAGTTCGTACCGCTCAGAAAGCCATAATGTCTGCTTTTAGCAAGACTTTACGGTAAAAGTAAAATGCAATTAAAAAAGAGAGAGAGAGAGAGACCGAGAGAGATAGAGCTAGAGAAAGAGAGGAGAGTCACTTTGAATCATATGCAGAGGTAGTGACCTGCCCCCCACCCCCAACCCCAATGGAAGCAGACGATCAGGCCCACTTAGCTCCAGATACTGATGCTGAATGTGGCTGATGCTAGAGGGTCTTAGAGTCAGTACATGACAAATACATGGGCTTCATATTGCATTTGCACACAAAACTGTAATTTCAAAAGAATGTAGTACCTCTTCTATCCAGTAATGCCATGAATCAGGTGATTTGGCCCAGCACAGAAAGCGTTTAGAAGAAGCCTCATTCTATTTGAGAATCCTCGTCTAACCTTTGACATCTCAATCCCCTTGCTTCTCCGTCCTCCTCCCCTTCCTCACTGCAGGTGTCCGGTGCCGGGATGCGACAGCCTGGGTCACATCAGTGGGAAGTATGCAACGCACCGCAGCGCCTACGGCTGTCCACTGGCAGCGCGCAGGCAGAAGGAGGGGCTCTTGAATGGTACCCCCTTCAACTGGAAGGCTTTCAAGACAGAGGGGCCCACCTGCCCCACCCCTGGTTGCGACGGCTCTGGACACGCAAACGGAAGTTTCCTCACACACCGCAGGTACAAACTAAAATTTTTCCGATCATGGCAGCATCAGTCACAGCACTACAACGGTTTACAGCGTGAGGTTTTGAAAATGAACAGCTACAGCTACAGCACTGCCATGGGAAAGTAATTTACTATTACCTCAGTGACCAAATCATCAGTTAGCATTGCCTGAAACTTTACATGAAACCAGCAGCACATTACATTGTAGTCAATAACTGTAGCAATCAGTTAATAACCACCTCCTGGATGTCACAGCCTCTCAGGATGTCCCAGAGCCTTGTACGCCAAGAAGAAGGCCAAGTTCCCCACTGAAGACTACCTGAGCACCAAGTTCAGGGCCGGTGATGGTAAGAGAGTACAGAAGACATAGTGTGTGGACATCTGCTTATAGAGGTCTGATTATATAGGGGTATGACTGTGTAACAGTCAAACTATACAGGAGTCAGGTTGTGTGAAAGTCCAACTGCATAGAATTCAAACGGTGCAGAGGTCATTTATATAGAAGTCTGACTGCGTTAAAGCCAGTTTGCACAAAGCGCACAAAGTCGGATTGTATGAAATGTTTTTTTATAGATGCCTGGTTATGTGAAAGTCAAATTGTATAGAAGTCCATTTTCAAAGTAGTTTTCATCATACAGAAGTCAAAATTGATTTAAGTCTATATTGTAGACATCATATTGCACCAGAATCAATTACAACTCTGTAATAAAGCATGATGATCAATCACTGATTCATGGTCCCATTCAGATTCTGGTAACTGTTATTATGGGACACTGTCATAATTTCTGACTGGTTTCATGGCCTGTTGTCACCACAGTAACTGATATAGGTTATGATGATGACCATAAAATAATTTGTCACTGATGATGCTATGTTAGCGTCAATCACTCATTACATACCATCCAAAATACTGTTGTAAATGTGTTAACAATACTGGGTTAATTTTACATGACACACTTGCACACTTCAGTGTTTGTGCTAAAGTTGCTATGGTTCCGTTTTGACTGCGCATTCTTTCCCTCAGTTCTGGACAACGACGAGGATATCAAGCAGCTTAACAAAGAGATTAATGACCTCAATGAATCCAACAATGAGATGGAGGCTGACATGGTCAACCTGCAGACTCAGGTGTGTTTGTGGTTATTATTAACATGTAGTAGCTCCTTACAGAATAAGGCTTACAAAGAAGAAGAAAAAAACAAAGGCTGAATGTGTCCATCAAACTACTTCCCTACCCCGTTATTATCTCAGCCCTGACCCAAAAAATTACTACTAATGTGTTTGACTTCTTAATACACACTCTATTTTCAACTGTCTGTATTTTCCTGAAACACCTGGCACTGCAGTTTCTCCAACAAGAGGAAACAACACTTTAGGGGGCTATTTTTAGCTGAAGATTAGCACACAATAGGTGTTCTGCAGAAGGTGTGTGTGCAAGTGAGGAGACCTGTCGCTGTTCGTGTTATGAATCATCCATAGTTCACAGTCTGGCTCATTGTATTTTTATCAGTCTTTGCTAAATCTCTAGGTTTGCAATTGGGTGTTTTAAGTTGAGCTTGTTGAATTTAAAGACTCGTGTCATCGTTTGAATATCTCTTTTTCTTTTATTAATTAAATTTTTGCCAGTTGACGATAAAAGACAAGCTCTGACTTGCACTAAAAGCAGAAACCCACCATCTGTCCTCCGGTAGATCAGAGACCCCTGTCACGTCCACTTGCTAGATTGCTCATGTCGCGTTGAAGGAAGTCCACTGAAAAATGAAAATTATCAGCACCTGCCATGCTGATAGAACGTCAGGTGCAACTTGAGAGAAAAATACTATTTCAGGTTTCTCGCAAACAATAACTTGATTTCAGGGAACATATAATCCTGCTGGTGTGTAATTTTGGTCTATGAAAGACATTAGGAGGTCTTGTGGTTAAAAACTGGACTGGACACACAAGTAGATGGTCCCGGGGAGAACTCCCTTGGATGCAGATGGACGTGCATTAACAATCCATGCAGGTTCCAAGATATAAAATGTGATTACTTCTGCCAAGACTGAATAAGGAAGCTTATTGGTTATTCATTTCTGTTGGAACAGTCCTAATAAATTAAAGTTGTCTGATTATTGTGCTTGATTAAGCCCATTTTATGCAATGAATGCAAAAAAGAAAAAATGGCAGGAAGAGTCCCACCCAATTTTCACAATAGCCAAACAATGTAACTATGGTGTCAGTCCATGAACCAAAAATAGAATTTTCCCATCAACTCACATGATGAAAAAACGTAAATCACAATCTGTAAAATGACCAGTTTATCTATCCTGCTTTGATTCATTTAAGCAGGTAGCATTTAGAACATTCACGCACTCACTGACGACACATTGCATAAAGCTATCTTTGATTTGTACTTACACTGAGTACTGCGTCTCAGATCTCATCCATGGAGAAGAACCTAAAGAGCATCGAGCATGAGAACAAGATGATTGAGGAGCAAAATGAAGCTCTGTTCATGGAGCTCTCAGGTCTGAGCCGTGCCCTGATCCGCAGCCTGGCCAACATACGCCTGCCGCACATGGTGAGTTCTCACACACACGCACACACACACAGACACACACTGTGTTTGGAGCAGGGCTGCCCATTGATAGTCAACGTACTCAGTTGAGCGTCAAAGTCATCTACATCTTTATTGGCTGTGGAAGGCGGAAGCAAAATGGCTTGAATCACACTCTGTTGGCTTCTCATTTGAAAGGATGGACACAATATGAGGAAACAATCTGGCGTTCAATTTTTTTCTACAGCTTAAATAGTAGTTAATACGGTGTTACAAATCGTGTGGGAGGATATATGCGGTGTTATGTTTGGTACTTAGCATGTCTGCTTTAACATGGCATATGTATGTTTGGTTGCATGAATGTATGGTTATATGTAATGTTAACATATTTACATAAGTTTTTACTGACAATTTTCTTATCTATTTGCTACTATATGAATAAGAGGGGGCTGTAATGGTGGTCTACGCAATCCGAGTAAACGCTCCCTACATCCTAATCATCACCACAACACAGTTTGGTTATTTTGAAGCAGGTGCGAGGATAGTAGATTTTCTGTCGCACAATAGCATCAAGTGAATCAGGTTCCAGTTGACACCAACTAGGATTGTAACCAAGCCAAACTAATCCACGAAAATGGGGACAGAGCCTGACTGTGTCAGAGTTCTTGCTGGAAATGTCCTCATACATAAACTGATACAGTGGAACAGTTGTTTTCAACTGAGTTTACAAGTGTAAGTCTTGTGGGGCGGAACGAAGGTGTGGCCCTCAGGTGCTGAGCTGGTTCTGACAGGGTTATTAGCTACCGTTTTCTAGGAAGACCATGTTCAGGCTTCAGACTAATCTGATGTATTACTCATATCAAGTGTGTGTGTCTCTGTGTATCCAGGAAGTACCAATACCTGCATGGATTGTTCTGTAGTGACACAGATTTCATGAATTCTCTACATTAGCGCAGAGCTGACTGGCCTCCAGGGGGCGCCACTAAATCAGGCAAAAAAATCACCTTCAATATAATTTCATTAAAACTATTTATCACTATTAACTCTGAAAATGGAAAACCTCACATTGATTCGAATGTAAGGCAGTGCCCAATTAAGAATGACACTCATGATTGTGCCAAATAAGCTCCTCCCCCACCTACTCTGGGTAATCGGTAGTCGGGATATTTAAGGGCATTCATATTGTATTTCAGATTTTTCTTAGATTTAAAGACAATGGTAAAAACAATGTTATTTCTTTTATGAGCTTAAATCAGTGATGGAGGGGGGTGCCATATAAAATCTCACCAAAGGTGCAACATTGGTTAGGGTTAGCTACGCACTAGTGATCCCTGTAACAAAGCTTCCCAATGCGCATCTTGCACCATTTTTTTCTGTACCATCCTCTACATTTGTCTGTGATTGAGTAGCTTGGCCTAATTTTGCTACACCTTAGCCACCCTGATGTTAATGACTTAGCTCAGCTACACAGGCGCTTTAAAATTTAAGACTCAAGTAAGCTGCTCTGGTGACTAAAAAATCACAACTTGAGATTATTCTCACATATCATATTTGTGGCCTTTTTGGTGCTTACTCAAGCTGAAAGGAACTTGGATGTGCTAACAGTCACGACTGGCGGTCTGGACAAGGTTGCGTTGGCTAAGGGCATGAAGCGATAGTCACTAGCAGTCATGTATTTGGGGGCAGCCCTGACCAGAAGCCGCGATTGAATGTGTGAGTTGGAGGTGAATCTTCCATTGCGCAAGCTTCTGGTTTGCCTGCTCATCTCAGCTGAGACCAGTTGTCGTTTGCATCACAGCAGGAGCCAATCACCGAGCAGAACTTCGACAGCTATGTGAGCACCCTGACCGACATGTACACCAACAAGGACTGCTTCCAGAGCCCCGAGAACAAGGCTCTGCTGGAGAGCATCAACAAAGCTGTGAAGGGCATCAAAGTCTGAGACTTCACACAGACATGCACACACACACACACACACACACACACTTACAGTCTCTCACATATACATACACACGCATGCGCAGATAAACATTCTCAAACACACAAAGACAGAAGCTGTCCCGAAGCGCACGAGTGTTGGAAAGATGTTGAAATACTCTACAATATATTGAAATATGATTCACAAAAAAGGGAATTCAGGTTATTTAAATAAACAGCAACTTTTAAAAAAAAAACCCAGGGAGCACTCTTGTTGGACGAAAAAGTGACACGGACCAAAATCCACACCATGCTGCTGCTGCTGGGATTTAGGAGGAACCCTTCAGCAAGAATGGATGGAGAAGAATAATGCTACTATAAACTGTCTCTGGGGGGGTTGAGTGTGTTGTAAGCTGACCTGGTGTCTCTTTACGTCCCGAACTGTGTTTGGAGAAGAAGTTCCGCTGTAACCCTTTTCGCTCTGATCTCCAATTGTGGAACTCGGAATTGAAGAAAGGGGGAGACATCCCGAGACTCCCACCGTAGCATTCACTGTGCACACGTGTCTGTGTGCGCGAGCCGCGCAGCAATATGAGGCACACGCCGAACTGAGCGCGTGTGCGAGTTCACAGAGGTGATGGAGAAACCCTCCCAGCAGAGAGACTGATCCAGGAACAGTGGAGGTTGTTAATTTTGTCATGGGGTATTTTTTAAAAAGCAGCAGATTTTTTTTTTGGGTTTCTTTGCTTTGTCGTTTTTTTATTCTTTCAAAACAACTAGTGCGAGCGTGCACAAACTTCAAATTCAGTTCAGTCATATCAATAGTATTTATCGACATAGGAATTGCACTTCATTTCAAAGAATAGTTTTGTGGTACAATAATTATTGTTATATATGAATTATTTAAATTTGTGAACTTTTAAATTGTAACTTATTGCCATTTATGTTATTGAGGTTTATTTATTTGAAGCAATCTATTTATTGACTTTGTTTTGTAATAAAAAGATCTGCATCTTTACTGAGTATCATCGATTCGCAGACGTGGATATTTTAAGAATATATAGATGAGTGACGAGGCATATTTTCTTTGGAGTACTTTTTAAAACTTTTTAAGTGCAGATGTTTTATAACTGATGTCTTTTTGATAATTTTACAATTGCTCTTATTTTACGTCCCTCTTTTTTTGTTTTCTTTTTTTTGTTACTGGTACATTCAGAAACCCACTACTGAAAAAAAAGAAAGTATGTATTTATTATTTATTTAATATGAAAGAAATTGACTACTATGGCTGTATATTTATTTTGTTATTTATGTGCGTGATGTTGAGTCTGATTAGTCTTAAAGATCCACTGCTAATATCTAAATAAAGAAAGAAAATCAATTCAAAATACTGTTTGATTACTTAGGCTTATACCAGCAGCTGATTGTAAAAAAGAAAGTATATGGAAAAAAAAGGACCCAACAAAGCAATTTATCTGCTCTCTGTGTTAGTTTGGGCCATCACGTGTTTGCTTTTGTCAGGTTATAGAAACCAAGGAAACTGGGGGGGGGGTGAAAAATAGATAACGTTACCTCTCCTGAGCGCTTTGTAGCAGCCGACACGGCTCACCTGAAACCTCTGCAATGTACCACAACGGGGTTTTTAGATCCTCTTTGACTTACTTTTTATTTTCATCAGTTGAATGGTACATATATTGAGATCTATCCCAGCAGTGCTTTTTGCCTGGATGTAAGGGTCTAAAACTCACACACACACACACACACACACACACACACACACACACACACACACACATACACAAAAACAGACACACACACACACGCATATATAAACACATACACATAATTAGTTTCTGGTCAGTTATGTAAGTATTTGTGTAGCTTTCTGT
>CAAKHD010000680.1:51618-69471 GCA_901007705.1 Fistularia tabacaria
TTTATGTTAAATGAGTTTGTGTTTTTTTTTTGTTTGTGTGTGTTTGTGTGTGTGTGTGTGTGTGTGTGTGTGTGTGTGTGTGTGTGTGTGTGTGTGTGTCTGTGTCAGTGTGTCTGTGTGTCTGTATGTCTGTGTGTCTGTGTGTCTGCGTGTGTGTAGCTATTATGTGTATTTGAGTAAGGGTCCATGTGCATGAATCCATTTGTTTGTTGTTTGTTTCTGATCAAGGTGCATTCAGCAGATGTAAACAAACAGACGATTTGTACCCAAGTGACAACAGTGATCTTGGGTGATCTCTACTAATGAGGAAAAGGGTCAGGGGTTAGAGTCAGAACCATATTGAAAAAAATTAATGTAGTCGTATGTGTTTGCGTCTGTGTGTTTGTGAGTGTGAAGCAGGCAAGATGCCTGATAACAGACTGCATCCCTTGTTGCTGGACAAAATGGGGGAACTGAACACCCCATAATCGCGTCCATACAAGATAGTTAGTTGACTGGCACTGACCTCTAGTGGTAAATAAGGCAAACTTCACTACTCTCTTCGTTAGACGGTTAGTCTTAGCACATTGAAACCATCGTTATCACCGCTGTCATCACAAAGAGGCCAATGTAATGAAGGAGTAAAAGGCAAACTGATGAGGGACAAAATGCTCATTTATAAGGGCAAAGACAGCAGACTAAAAGAAAAAGGTGAGGGATTTATGAGGTAAAAGTGACACTTATATGGAGGGAGGAAGTGATTGAGGTCTCGAGTGGATGCAGTGTAAGACTTTAATGTATTGACCACCCATTTTTACACTTCATGTGACTGTTTGTTTTTTTAATTTCTTTTTAGAGTAAGATGACACTGTAAAGTGAAAAATCCAGGCATACAATGAAATGAATGGTAATTTAAGGTCATGTGTTTGCAAGTTCCTTTTCTGGGCTCCGATTCTCTGGTTTTGCAGGAGTTACGGCAGGTGCCGCACTTCACACGTAGCAATACACAACACATCTCACTTTGTCACAACACCATCATTTAATGCCAAATGTGACTCATAACTGGGCAGAGAACATCAGACATCCGCTGCTATCAGTGAGAAATGGAGTACCGCTAATTCACTGCCGTTCATCACACTGACACAGTTATTAGCGTCATGATGAAGGCAGATGTTGTTGTTCCAACAGTGACAGGCCGGTGATGGATTTTATGCTATAAATTGGGGTTTTCTGAAAAACTGCAGCCATTTTTATAAAAAACACGCTTTATCAACTGAGGGAAATCACAATGAATTTAATTTATTTAGGCTCCAACATTTCTAATCAATGATGCCTTCTGAAGACAAGAAAACTCATCGAACTCAAATAATGTGATAGTAACAATTTATTTAGATCAGCACTGACTGACATTCATATTCGAGAATATCGTACCCCGTCATCACCTCCGAGGCACGTAAGTGTACATGCTGCAGTAGACATCGCTAAGGAAATGATTTGTAGCTGAAAAGAAAATTGAAAATGATCCAGAACAACATCCAGTAATGATGGCATATATTAGTGTGAATCCGCGGACAATGAATGATGGTACTCAAATCAAGAATGGTAATTATAGTCACATTTTTCAAGACTGACTTGAAGCTGTGATGACCTGGCACTGGCTCCCAAACAACACTACTCCTTATACACACTGGAGCATGCCCCTGCTAATGTGATCACACTGTTACTACGGAGACATGAAACAGCGCTGCTTTGCAGAATATTTACCCACATTAATATTTAATAGCTAATAATAGTTTCCATTTGCCTTTTGGCTGTGAAAGTCTGTTTGTTCATTCGACATAGCTCCTTTACTGAACACATTTGTCACAATTACAAACTGACATTTTGAACACAGCCTAAACATCTTATCACCCAGCCTTTCTGTCACCTAACCATGTTACCCTGGATTGATTTCACACTCTGGATGTAAAGGCAGGGCCTGAATTCTTCTCTATGAAAAGCTGCTCACTAATGCATGATATAAAACTAGCTGAACTTCCACATTCAGTCTTCATCTTACGCATCTAAACAGTAAGATTGCTAGAACCTTCCTCTTTTGACATAAAAATAGAATAATTAAATGTTCTCTCTTCTTGACTTTCAAATATTAGCATACAGATTGAATGTAATCCGGTTATTTCATTGCGATGTGAAAAACCTATTCAGCATTCGCAACAGATCTATCAGGGCGAGGTGATGAGGAAAGTTTCTAGGTTGAATGGTCATGGACAGCTCCTCCATATGAAAAAGAACTTTTCAGGTAAGAAATATGAAAACATATGATAGTAGAGATTGGACCTCCCCAGAACGGTAGTAAATCCTAATCCTATTCTGAGAGTGGACTATTGATATGCTGAATACGATTTGTAGAGTTAGGATTAACAGCACAGGCATACTGAATTCTATTTATTTATTTATTTATTTATTTTAAAGGAAATTTCATGGATGGGAACGAGTGGAGGTGAAAAGGTCCCGTGTGTTAATCCAGCTTTGGCCCTAAATTGTAGAGGCTCCATTCTTGAGGCCGAAGTCCAATATTTCCTCTGACATATTTCAAAGGGTGTAGTCCACCCGCAACAGTCAGCCACATGCCTGGCCAAAGAAATAAAAGTCTGTAAATGCATCAAAACTATATTTTTTACTCAATCTGTAATTGTCATTGTCATTTATAGAAGTATGTGACAATTGAAATAAGACCAAGAGACGGAAAAAAAAACATTAAGAAAACTAATTGAAAATGTCTTTAAGGCTGTTTTTTTCTTAACTAAAGACCACTGATTGATTGCTTTTTATAAGTTGGTTACAACATAAATAAGCAACTGAAACTTCCCATCAATACTTGTGTAATTTAACTTGAGCAGGACATCTCATTTTACTTTCACTTGCTTGCCTTTTTAGCCTACATCGCTTTCTTTGTTCAATTACTTGTGAGAAAGCTGCAAGTAGAATTAACATCCTACTAAACAATCCCAGGAAAACTATGCTGTGTGACTAAAGCAGCTAAATGGAATTCAGACACCATTAGCTTTTATTTACCCAATTACTACCGTGGTTTCCCTTTGGCAGTAAACACATTTTTTTTTATTCTGTCAATGAGGCTTGGAGGCTTTGGTCTTCAGTGGGATTTTAACACTACCAGTATCCTGAGAATTACATTACAACCTTTGTAAAACTTAATTCTAAAGTCACAGGCCAAAAATTAAATGGCTGACTGAAGCCAAATTACAACCTGCTCCTGACGCCCATTATAGTGGAGATGAAGAGCCCTAATTTGTGCCTCAGTGGCTGAGTCACATGGTGAAATACGGTTATCATTTAAATTAACATCATTTATAAAAGATTGGGGATGGCAAAAAGCAAACAAACAAATATTTACTCCTTAAATACTCAAACACACACTCAATGAAAGGGGTGTTGAACTGTAAATGAGCACACTGTATACATCGTCATTAAAGAGGCATACCAGGAGGCGCTGTCACGTCCAGGGGGGGGGGTTACAACGTCTCTGGTTGAACTTTTGTCTCATACTCCGGTCAGGTGAATTTAATGGAGGGAGGAAAATAAAAATTTGGGTTTCAAGAATATTTTAATGCTAAAATGACAGAGCACATATGTTTTCCAGTAAAGTGATGCTTCTTAAAAATGAATCCAGACCTTTCAGTTCGATTTGGGAGTAGCTTGTTAAAATATCTCAAATGTTTTACTAAAGACACCCTGTATGTATTTACATGCAATATTATGTTTGACTTTTTTTTGTTTGTTAAATTGTTGTTTGTCGTTTCTGTTTGGGCTTGTAGAGTGGAGAATGTAGGTCACCGCGCACTCATGCGGCCGTCGTTAAACGTGCTTTACGTGTGACGTCAGCGCGTAAGCTGGCTGAATGTTTACATCCAGCGGCGGTGTTTGTCCGGAGCCACCGACAACAAAGGGCTGAACGGCTGAAAGCTTGAACGCACCTGCGATTTCCACCGGTTTCTATAAACGGTACGTTTGGGTTGAGGCTTCTTCGGGGCTCTGCGGGCCCCCCCGAGTCCGAAGCTAAACCATTAGCTGTAGCTGTTGTCACGTCTGCCCCAAGCAGCTTCTTTTTTTTTTCTAACCAGGGGAGCTATGCTGATTGTGTGTGTGCGTGCTGACCTTGTTGTGACGTGACAGGCCGTGTCAGACGTGCTGTCGTTGTTTCAACCGGTTGTTTGTTTCAATCCCGTTTGACCGTGTAATGGTGTATCATTTTTTTCACCTGCGTGGCGCGAGCAACCGCTGGTCGTGCTCGCGTGCACCCCGATGGCGTTTCCCTGTCGATTGATTAAATAATACCATTAATAGAACTAATTCTCCCGCATCAGGGACTAAACTGCATGACGCCAGATGGCCCGGTTAGTGTGGACGTGTTTAGCCTAGTAGCCCAGTAAACCACATATTTGCTGTAAGTGACCACAGCGCCCCTAATGGCCAACACAACTGCGTTTAGTGTGTGGCCAGGAAAATTTTGCCCATGAAGTCTAAAATAGTCCTAATTTATTTTCAGTTGTTCATGCTACTATTTCAGCTGAGCCAAGGTACTAGTTCCAGGAATATGTAACTCTTCTTCTCCTCCTTCCTCTCAGCACCTTTTGTCCTTTTACACCTCCTGCGTCTGTGGTCTGTGGCACTTTGCGTGCGCTTTCTGTCATATCAACACAGCAGTGCCAACAGCTACATCCCACCTCCACGCCTCTGCCAAGATACGGCTGCCAAGTCATTTCCACTTTTTGGGTGTAGAGAAGTTGCACATTCACACCCAAACGAGGACTGTAAGTGAATGTAAGCAATTAGGATGATTATGCTTTTTATTTTATTCATTTATTTGAAAATATAACTATTTGCAGTGGTCAAATCTTAAACACGTCATGGGTGTGAAACTGTGCTATTGCAGTCCTGTTTCTCCAGTGCTTCTTCAAAACATTCATAAACCATTTACAGGTATACTTTTAGGTAATACGGAATTCTTACATGTTTAGTGTAGTAAAGGTGTCCAGATGAAGTCACTAACATGAATCAGTATCTAGTGGCAATTGTTTCAGAGTTTTCTTTGGTGTATTATGTGACTAGAGCCCCCACATCTGCCTCATAATTTGACATACACAGATAGATAATGGTAGAGAGCAGGGAGGTAATTTATTTTTTAATTTGATAGTAATGAAAGTCAAAGCTACTTTGTCACCTGAGTTATAGCAGCTATTGTCTGAAAAAAAAGCCATAAAATCCTGGAAGAAGTGTTCCTTAAATTAGCCTGAAAATGGTGTGAGGGCCTGTAGGAAATGAGTTAGCATTTACCAGAGAATAATCAGGGAAATCAAAAGTAAAGTACGCTGCAACATGTTTAAACGTTTGTAGTTACTGCATGTGCTTTTTGGAAAAGTCCGACTTTTTCCTGCACCCAGCCCCAATTTAGTGTAGATAAAATTATTATGTAAAGCAAGAATATAGTCAATAATATATTTGTTACAAGTATAACCTTAATACTGTCTTCATTCAAAATAAACATGTATGGATACAATAGCCACTGTTCAATAATAATTCATTGAAAACTGAGAGCATTTTGATTAAGAAAAAATTAGCTCTTTTTTTTTCCATGAATCTGAAATACATGTGAGAAAGATTGGACTTTTGATGGTGAAAAAAGTTTTGAAATGCAATTTGACTTTCATTATGCCCTGGCCTTCAGCACCATGGGAGGAGCTGTGAGTGCAGGCGAGGACAACGATGACCTGATTGACAACCTGAAGGAGGCCTACTACATACGCTCAGACCTGGTGGAGCGGGCCTTCAGAGCAATCGACCGGGCTGACTACTACCTGGACGAGTACCGGGACAATGCCTACAAGGTGAGTGGAGGGATCGAGGGAAAACGGGACAAACTGGCTGGAAGTGTGACGATGGAGCTTCACATCGACAATGGTAAAGCTGCAATTTTAGGTGCTTTTCAACCAACTGTACTGAGAACTTTTGGCTCTAGAGTTTGGCGAAAACTAAAAGGTTCCTATAGTTCTATATTGTTTGGAGGTACATTCTCACTAAAGTAAATTCTCAAACTGTGGCATTTTACCATTTCATGGAAAATATTAGCTCACTTGAATTTTATGGCAGCAACATATCTCAAAACACTTTGAATAGAGTGATTATTACGAATGTGTTGCATCCTCTCTGATTTCAACAACCACCTGTAAAGGTCTGGGAAGTGAAGAGGTGAGTTACTGGAGTTTCAGGAGAGGAATGTTATCCCATTCTTATCTAACGCAGGATTCTATCTCTCAACTGTCCCGGGGCATCATTACAGGATTTTTTGTTTCATGATGTGCCAAATGTTTGCAATACGTGAAAAGTCTACAGTCTATTTGATCACCTTGACTCTTCTTCTGCAAAAGCATTCTCTGGTGATGGATACAGTATGTGGTTTAGCATTGACTTCCTGAAATATTCATGTTGCTCCTGAAAGAACGTCGTCTGGATGAGAGCAGATGTTGCTCTAAAACCTCTTTGCACCTTTCATTGATGGCGCCTACATTGATGTGTAAGTGTCTTTGAAATTTTATATCAAGGAACATTTTTCTGAAATTGTTCCAAAACATTTAGATCCATTTTGTCGTAGATAGTGGACCTCTGACCATCTGTATATCTGAGAGTCTGAGTCTCTTAAATGTGCCTTTTATATCCAATCATGTTACTTACCTGTTGTCGATTAACTCAATTAGCTGTCAAATTCTCCTTCACTTGTTTTTGATTTGTACCACTTGCTTTTCCAACCTTGTGTTGCCCCCGCTCCAACTTTTTTTGAGATGTGTTGCTGCCATCAAATTCAAAATAAGCCAATATTTTCCATGAAATGGTGAGATGTCTCAGTCTCAACATCTGACATCATGTTTTTTTATATTCCATTGGAAAAAAAATATGGTTTGTGATATTTGCAAATCATTGCATTCTCTTTTTATTTGCATTTTACACACTGTCACAACTTTTTGGGAAGTAGGATGGTCAGTTTGGTCTGTAAGAACTGTTCTGGCATCACTAATTAAGCCGAGAAAAGCCCCCCACCTAGGGGGAAGGGAGACCTTCCAAAGGATCAGTAACCCATGAAATAGACTGGATAAGAACTAGTTTGTTTCATTTCACTAACCATGTCACTGTTTTGACCCTCAAAATATCAACCAGTAAACAAGATGATTGATAGGTTATTGTTATTTGCAATTATTTGGCAAAAATCATTAAAATGTATTAAAAAACATTGAATCATTAGAAAAGTTTGAAAACATTAAAATAAACTGACTTTTCTTCATGTAGTTGTATTTTTTCATGCTTGAAAATGCCCACAAAATGGTAGATTAAAAGAAAACGTGCAATAAAGGACTAATAGCACCAGTTGTTATGAGTCTTTTGCAGACTCCTCCTACGGTAGAAACACAAACTGAAAGGACCTCATGGATCCTTGAAGAGACAATTGTATCGACGGTTCGAGATGCTCTTGACTGAAATGAGCCTTTAGAGGCAGACGATGATCTCTGAGTAAAGTCAGTTTTATATTGTTGTTAGGACCTGGCATGGAGGCATGGAAATATCCACCTCTCTGCTCCGTGTATCTACTCTGAGGTGATGGAGGCGCTGGACCTCCACCCTGGCCTCTCCTTCCTCAACCTGGGCAGTGGGACAGGCTACCTTAGCACGATGGTCGGCCTCATACTGGGTAGGTGGCTGCTTACTGTCGGTCTGGCAGTACCTGAACATTGTAAATCATTTGAGAGGACAATCTGCATTAGAGGGCTACAAAATTAATCATGATGTCCAGCTGTTTCATTTTTGAGCTTAAAACACAGAGGGCATTGCAGGTGCTGCAGTTTCACTGAAATTAAGTAAACATAAAAAATTAGCTTATTATTGTATCATAAAATTATCTCAAGTTATTAGAAGGTTGTGCAGTAAGAAAAAAGTTGTTAATTTAAAATTCTGTAGTAAAATTCAGTGAGTGTGACCACTCATCTTGGAAAATGTATGATGTTCAAAAATAAAATCGCAGCATTACAAACCTGTGAAAGCTTTTATTTTGAAGAGCGGACGTTTTCCAATTGACATCAAATCAAAACTCAAGACATCGCAAGCAGCAATTAAAAGCCTAATTGTTGATGGCTGATTGCACGTAGACATTTGAATGTTACATTTGTGCCCCTCCTTCTTAAAATGTAATTAGAGTGTGTATAATAATACAAACTTCATGCTATGTATACTGTGTGCTTACTGCTCCAGGACCCTTCGGTGTAAATCACGGTATAGAGCTGCATGCTGACGTCATAGATTATGCCTTGCAGAAGCTGGAGTGCTTCATCAAAACCAGTGACAGTTTTGACAAGTGAGTGAAAAAACATTTTCGATCTGCGTGCATGCATGTCGGGTGCTTGTGTGTGTCCAGTGTCTGAGATCCTTGTACTCCACGCTCAGGTTTGAGTTCTGCGAGCCATCATTTGTGGTGGGAAACTGCCTTGACATTCCCCCTGAGAGCCGCCAGTACGACAGGGTGTATTGCGGGGCAGGGGTGCAGAAGGACCACGAGGACTACATGAAGAGCCTACTGAAGGTTGGGGGCATCCTGGTGATGCCTCTGGAGGAGAAGGTGAAACCTTTATGATTTTTAACATCCTCATCATCATCCCCCCTTGTCTTTGATAGACTGTTGGCTCTGGTTTTTCATGGTGAAGTAGTATGTACCATTTCCACAGATTATCAGTAAATTGTTAAATGTTAGTTTTTCGCCGAAACTACACTTCTACTTCATTGCTAATGATTCGTTATTTATTTATTTTTTTTTTCTTAGTGGATTATAACAAGTGTGTCTTTGGAAGTACAATATTGTGGGCCTTTTCTTCACTGGATAATATTGACTCAAATGTGTTGCCAAAATCAACAAAGCTGATTCTTCATACAGCTAACTGCGACAGAAACAAACTTCAGCTCCGGCATATTTGTTGACCTGATCGACTCTTTGACCAAATAAGAACTTTAGCATAGATTCCCCAACCACCATCTCCGTGTTGAACATCAAGAGATGAACTGTTTGTATTCTGATCTCAGTTCAGGCAAAAAGCGAGTTTAAATGTTTAACGGGAAATGAACAGTGGTGTAACATCATCATGTGGCACCTTGTGATTGGCTGCTTGATGACACTGTCTGAACTCAGTTGAGATGTTTGCAGCTTAGTTTGAGACGTGTTTTCCTCTTGGTTTAAGATGGTCGCGTACTCTGTGACTCAGAAAATTTTAACAGCAGATCAGAGCCTGGTGAAGTCTCTTCAATGATTTTAAAAGCAGCTGTTACATTCAGTTTGCTTTGTTCCCTTCAGCTGACAAAGATCACGCGCACTGGAATCAACAGCTGGGAGACCAAGAAAATCATCTCAGTGTCCTTTGCTCCTCTGGTGCTTCCCAAACACAACTCCAACGGCAGATCCAGGACTGTTCCGCTGCGTGAGTCAGACACTGCACCCCCTAAATATAAAAGAATTGTAAGGATGTGGGTCAAGAGAGTAAGAGCCCTCCCGAAGCAGATTTTAGAGCTGGGTGGTATTGCAATACAATGAATATCGCAACATTCATTAGTCCATTTTTAGCCCACAACTTGATCCTGCTCTTCCTGCTATTACTCACAGATTTTACTGATATGTATAGGATATCAACAAAGAAACAGAATCAGTAAATTTACTGTAAAATGGGACTTGTGGAAATGACAATCAGTAATACACAGGCATTTTCTCACATTGACAATGCAGTGACACTTCACTTATTAATTCTCTCCAAAAAACAACTAAGTCTCCACTACACCTGCACGCTAGCAGCTTCCTTAATGAGACCATGTCCTCGTAACCCTCTACTGTGGAATGCATCTCGAAACGGAATACTATGATCCAGAACCAGGCTGTGTGAGAAAGCACAGTACAGTAACATCAATAATAACACATGACGAATCATATCTATGATGTCCACTACAACACCAATGAGACAATAATTTTGCCCCACCATTTTTCATATTCGAGGAATGCATATGAGGTCACTCTCAGATAATATTTGGCATTTGACAGTAGAATGACGTTTTGAACAACCATTTCTCAGTATAGATGGAAAGATAGATGCCGTCATTGATAAGTGACTTAAGTTTTCTTTGACTTTCTCTGACAGTTTAAATATTCAAGTTACATTTCAACACTGCATACAAGTTAAAATGTGCATCAACTTGTCCTTATTTATTTGTTTGTTCTGCACTGTTCTACTCTAGCCTTACATGGGGCACTATTTATGTAGCAGTGAGTGGAGCTAGAATCGGTTATTAGTAATAATTAACAATTATCAATTATGACTATTAGTTGTTAATCAAAGTTATCTGGATATCATTAACTCAATAATGATATTAACCTTTGTTCAGGGCACCACTAGCAAAGCTGGAAAATAATAACTAATGCGTGTAACACAGTCTCAAGAAGAAGGTACTTCACACAAAATGCACACACAAAAAAACAGGAAACTCTCACTTTCAAAATATGATGACGTTTATTTAACAGCCCGAAATGTGTGTAAAGGGACTGCAAAAATGGCGGCGGTCTCAGAAAAACTACCAAAATGGCGTTCTTAATGAAAACTATCAAAATGGTGGCGGTTGTAGTTCAAAGGCTACCACCTGGTGCGACTCCGTGATTGTGGCCGGAAGGCACAAAAGAATGAATGGGATGCGAATACATTATGTGCTGTGCAAATGTACATGGGTGTGCGTTCGTGTTAGTAAAAGAAAGTAAAGCAGAGAGAGAATTAGGACGTCAGCAACGACACTAAATTAGCAAGGTAACAATAGCTATGGCATGAGAATACAGTGATCACCCAGCAATTACAACAGCAGTTACAACACTCACATAACATTGATCAATGGCTTATGCTTGCTCAGAGAATAATATAAGCCTCTTGCAATGGGTTGATCAGGGATGCGACGTTCCGGGGACGGAAGGACCAGTTCGGATGACGGTCGCATGGGTTGGCTTCTTGGCGCGTCTGGCTAACATGGACCCGCAATGGATTTTTTGTCATCGGCAGAAGTGAGGTGTCCTCTGGATGAATCACCGGGGACGAGAGACGGCTGGCGATGTGGAAACACAGTTGTCTCTCGAAGGTCTTCGGTTGCAGTCTCTAGTACCGGTAGTCCGGTCGGGACGTTGAGCTCGGGCCCACGATCCTGATCGACGGGAACAAATCGGGTTTTTGCATCTATATACAGCCACTTCTTGTGCACGAGAGACTAGCTATTGGAGCGGCGTTTCAATTCAAAACGTCCGCTCATTGGCTGGTTGGTGACGTCACAGTGTTTAACTCGGTGTCCAATGGGTGAGGGTGCTGGAACGAGCCCCTCTGTAGTAGCCTCTTATCGGTCACCTCTGGAATCTGTGCAAGAGTTAGGGGGAAGGTGAGGATGACTTTCTTGCAGCGTGCTGAGTGGGGGTCGACCCTTTGAACAAAAGGATTGTATCCCCTGTGTGATCAGCACGTGGTGGTTGAGTAACAGAATTAAGTTATCTGTTACAAGTCTGTACATGAGGCACAACACTGTTATGAGTATGTCATTGTGAGTCCACGCAAACAATGTAAAGCCCTTATGCTAGGGTGTCTAATATTTTAAATTAGTTAAAAGTAAAACTGTTAAAACTTTTGTCTGTTTGGAGTTAATTCAATTCAATTCAGCCGCTACCCAAACAGTTCTTGATTTTTCTTTCTAAATTATTTAACTCACAGGAGAATCAGCTTTTTTCGAGGGCAGCACAGAGCTTTCGTTATTACTTGTAACTGTAGCTCGGCAATACAAATTCTCCTTAAGTCAGGATTCTTTCGTCTCCTCAGTCCTTAAACCCGATTTCAGCCTCCTCCGGTCCATTTCAGATTTCCAGGGTTTGTCAATGTTATCCTGACATCATCAATAGCTCAGTTTTTAGCCAGATCAAATCCGATCAAATCATTTCATTTTTTCTAAAATGATTGTAACTTATCTATTGGCTTTCGTTAAAGTTATAAAAAGCCACAAAACATAATTAAGATGTTTTGTTTTAACTGTAGCAACCAAAAGTTTCCTTTAAAAAAATGTAGTAGTTGTGAATGAATATAATAATTACTCCTATTTTTAGAATTGTATGTATTCATTGTCATCTATTGTACTAGCTATGCTGCTGACTAATACAGTAGTGAAAAGAAATTGGCTTGTCTAACAGTCAGTGGCTAAGATGAGGAGTTTGCTTGATCTGCATCTGCCCCCTCAGACAAAGGTCACGGAAGGAGTTTGCAACATCTGCTGACTCCTGTTATTTATTCTAACAGTGAGTGTGATGTATTCAATCTGTGTCATTCACAGTCCCTCAGCACTCCGGGACGGTCACACATGTAAACCCCAGAATCGCTCTTATTTTGCTCTGTCCTCTCTGTTCTCGGCAGCAAAGTATGAGGTTCGGACTTTACAGGAACTGGCTCGTATCTGCATCCGCCACACGCTCCGGGTGCCTCAGGACAGCAGCGCCATTCAGTCTCGCGGCCGCGGCTCCTCCTTCAGCGTGGGCCGTGGTCTCGCCGTCGCTGGTCTCCACAAATACGGGCCCCGCTTCAAACGCCGTCGCGTCCACCGCCGCCACTGCAACGCCCTGGTCCTTGCTACCCGGCAGACGATGGGGGGGGGTGGCACATGCCCTGCCCCCTTGGACAGCAATAACAACCAGGAGGGGAGAGCGGAGGACGAGGAGGAGGCTGGGACGGGGGAAAGGGAGGCCCGGAGACAGCTTAGGGGAAGCAGACGGGCTGGAGGCAGAAGTGTGGTGATGGTGGAGGAGGAGCAGACCGTGGAGGAGGAAGAAGAGGAGGAACAGGAGGAGGAGGAGAAGGAGACAGGGGAACTGCTACGCCCACCCCCAACTGTCAACCTGCTGAGGGAGCGCATCCTTGGCCTCCCTCTGCCCGAGCCCCTCAAGATGTTTCTGCTGTTTTACAGGGAGAAGTGACTTCTCTCACACCGGACTGTGTGCTACTCCCCCACACCCACTACCATACCAGCTTCTGATTGGTTTTTGTGGAGGTGCGCAGAGGCAGAGTCTAAAGAATCCACAGTGTGGAAGGATTGTTATTTGAAGGATCTGCAGTGAGTGAAGATTAGTTTTAATTTATGTGTGTCTTCAGTTCACTTTTGTTAAAATTAAATCAGTTTAAATAAATGAAGGGCAACAGCATCAAATATTTGAAGTTTAAAAAGTATATATTTACAAACAGCATTTTTTAATTACCTCCTGCATTTTTTAATGCTATAATTTCATAATCAAATTCAAGCTGTTTTGCTCACTTATTAAATAAAGCACTTTGCTGCAACACCCCTGATCTGACTTAAACGTACATCACCTTTAACCTTTTTTTTCTCCTTATTTTCGAAAACTTGTGTTTTTCTGTCAACTTTTTACTCTTTTGTTCTTGGTAATTTACTGAAGAACTGTTCCTGATGGTTTTTCAAACAGGATCATTGATAACGATTAGACAGGAAACATCAGATTCATGAATCAAGCAAAACAAAGATAACATGAAATGCTATTTTACATATACACCAAAGCATTGAAGCAAAACCAATAAGAAATATATCTAAATAGTCTGATGAAATCCAACCAGGCACTTTGTTCATAACTTAGCTTGCAGCAAATTAACACAGTGCTTTTCAGAGCCCCCTGGATCAACCTGTGGCACGGGGCTGTACCACGACCGAGAGTCCAAAAGAAAAACAGCTCTCAGGCAGGCACTTCTACCTAGTTAACTCCAACCCACACGCCCCATAAGTGCACACATGAACGTTGAGGTCTACCAGCAAGGCAGACTGCTCTGACAATGAGTCGAGTCGCACTGGGGAATTGGGGAGAAATGAAGAGTATGTGCTCCCATGGAGGGAGTTTGGGATGGACACATAAAGACGTGGGTAGCTGCATGTTTCCATCCAGTAATGACCAGATATAGATGAGAGTAAACGTGTATTTTTTTTTTTTCACATTACATAATTTTTCAAAATATAGACCAAACTCACCTGGATGGATCTAAACTGGACCAACAGAACTTCAGCACTGAGGGAATCCGTTCTGTTTCTGGTGACAAAAGGAAAAGTTAACTCTTCAGAACTTTGTGATTTTGTTTGGACATGTTAAGAACCACAGTGTTGACTGGAGATCTGGACCTAGATCCTGACCTGGTTTTCCTAATGGTCTGAAGTTGCACAACATTGTGGAAGAGGGTGGTCTCATCCACGTTCATATATTCAATGAAAGATGCTCATTTTCTTTTTCCATTTCAGGATAGTAACACTTGTTGGAGACCGAGTGATGATTTCAAAATAAAAGCTTTAAATATTGCCTTTTTTTATAATGCATAGGGTTCTGAGGTTCACTTGTTTTTTTTCTGATGGGGGTTCATGGAGTTTTATGGAGTTGTCCCAGCGATGTGATTCTGCCTGACGACATCGCCACAGGTGAAAGTGAATCCATCCCTTGTTTCCATTTCAATCTCTAATATTCCAGTTTGTACGCCAGCATGGTAAAAACAACTGTGTCTGAACATTGACAGCGTGCCCTCAGTGTCTATCTCTTGTGATGATTTGATTTTAATGAGACTTGAAGTGTGTGTGTGTGTGTGTGTGTGTGTGTGTGTGTATATAGGAGCTTTTTTTCTCTTTGTGAATCATAAAATCATAAAAACAAAATCTTGACAGGTACATTTTATTTCAATTTTCCTGTTGAATGGGGCATTATTATTCTTGTGTTGTGCCAAACTCACATCAAAATTATCGTGTCCAGCCCAGTGGCTTTTAAACAAACAGTTCTCATATCCTCCATTTCCAAAGCTGCTTTTCCCCTCCTGTAGGCCTTAGATCCTTCTGATTCAAACAGTCATGTCTGCCGTCAAAGGGTTTTCTAGATTTATTTCAAGGGTAAGAACTTCTCGGGATAATTTAAATATGAGAAACCTGCCTCAGCATCGCTGCTTTGACCTTTTTCGTTTTCACAAAAAGTTTATTGTGAGTAAAAAAATATTTATATATTCATAATTTTTTTTTCTTCAGTTTTACATTGACATTATTTTTTACCTTTTCATTAATAATTGAACAAAAGCAAGTCATCAAATTAAGAGACCACTATCAATCAATGGTACAAATATTTAAGAGGGGTCCATGAATATTGAGTAAATAACTGTAATCCAGGTGTAAATTTCAAGCCTAGTAGAGATAAGTATATTTATTTTTTGACTCACGATTCACTTGAATCCAAAAAGTCATGGTTTAACAATATTCTATCAGAAAGCAAAATGAAGTATTTCTCTGTATGTCACCCTGAAACTCAGTTTTTGCAGATTCCGTGCTTTTAAAAACCCATGGCTTAACAGCAGACTAAACTAGGAAATCTCTTGACAGGAGGATGTCTTACCAGCAATATCACCTCAGATGGTGGTGAAAAAACACATACTGGGTCCAGAACATTAAGGTTATGAACCTCATGACGCTTTCATGATGGAAGTGTGTATTTGATTCCTTTTTATGTCACCTGATAAAAACATTCATCTTGACTTATTTGACCATCATGACTTTGTTTTTCACTTGATATCCAGGACGACTTGCTTACTTTTTTTTCAAGATAGAGCTGTAACATTGACTGCCCTTAATAAAGTAAGTTTTACAAGCCAAAAGTTTGTTTTTTTCAAACTTTTTTTGACCAATGACTGTGTGACTGATGCAGGAAATCTCGTTTCTTAAATATTTTATCAAAGGCTGAGACTGTGTTTATCAACATTATGCCACTGTTTCACATTTGGATAAATAAATACATGTTGATATGAGGCCTTTAAAACCAGAAATGTAAGGTTTGGCTGAGCAGCAGCACCCCCGCTGTGCTGGAGGGTTGGTGGGGCATGAAATACAGGATGTTGATTCCTTATGAGCAGCTCTTTCGAGCAGGAGCTGGAAAAATTATTTGACGAGAGAAACAAACATGCACATGAAGCTCATGATTCCCGTGACAATCTTCAGGTTTACTTTCAGTGTGTGCGCTACTACGTTTGCGCACGTGTCATGATGAATGTAGGGGGAATTCCTTACAAGTAGAAGCCATTTAGCTACTTATAGGCCTACCCTACAATGGAATTGTCTATTTTTAAGTCTTTTGCCTTATTTTTCCTTCCAGTTCTTGAACCATTGTACAAGCTACCCAGGGTTTCTGCGACTTCCACACCACTGGAGTTATGGATCAGGCTGTTGACAAATTCACTCATGAATTTCAAGGCTTACCACAATAGTGTGTTAAAGCATTTATTGAGGGTTTATACACTGCTTATAAACGCTAAATCAGGTGGCACCTTGAAAGTGTGACTGTGATTTTGGTTATGAAACAATACCTGCACAAAGAAGTTGGTCACAAGTCTGAAAGATACAGAATTGGATCCAGTGATGAAGCTGAGATACAGATGCAACGGTGCTCAGTTTAAGACATTCACATTTTGCAAAAAAAAAAACAAACAAAAACCCTCCGACTGATGAAGACACAAACGTGATCGTCGTGCTACGACTCATGCAACAGGCTACTCTAGACATAAACTGGATGTTAACATGTACAGTGAACAACTGACTTCAAATGTCAGTCCTGAAATGACACTGTGCGAGTTGAACTTCGCCATCATCTTCCACGCAGCCAACTAAAGTGACTTGAGGGGATTGACAAATTTGTAAAGTGTAAACAAACAAATACACAAAATCATGTACCTCACTGAATACAAAAGAAGACACATAGTACACATGATGCCAAAAATAAAATCTCAACATTAAATTACAAAGCTTCCAAACATAAAACAATAATCTATTCAAAAGAACTTAATTGAAAATTGCATCTACATCTATATATATATATATATATATATATATATAAAAGCAGAACAGAAGATTATAATAAGTTAGATTCTCTTTTCACTGAAGAAACCCCTCTGTGCTATTTTACATCTGCAAAAGTGACAAGTCTCTTCATCAATACATGAGTAAATACAAGTATATACATGTGAATACATGCGTAAATACATATAAATATAGACAGGGCTCAGTCAGAGAAGGCTTCATGTAATGTCACTGGATTGAAGCTTTGCTGAGTGACTTGGTCTTTTACATTACATTTGGCTGTAACCTGTGACCTGCTCCCTCCCCCTCATACAGCAGCAGCTAATGGACAGCATCCCTTACCCACATTGGAGGGGGGGGAGTATAGTGGCAGACTGCACCAGAGGGTAAAATTGCACATTGAATAAGTGGATATGGAATTTCTGTGTTTATATTGCGGTGCCTTCAGGAGCTGTTGGGAGTAATCAGGTCATTCCAAGGACCAGCGGGCCAATGCTATGGTGGCTGAGGTAAAATGAAACATGGCCGCCACCCACTGGGTGTTCTGCACCTCTGCGTGAAAATACCAGGGTGACTCCCTGATCCAGGACTGAATGAGGATATGGGGTCAGAGGTCAGGGGGCAGTTTAAGGCACCTTGGAACCCTGATGAGTCACAGGCACGTTGATCACGGCATTAGTGTCCCTCCTTCCCCACACACACACACACACACACACACACACACACACACACACACACACACACACACACACACACACACACACACACACACACACACACACACACACACACACACACACACACACACATACACAAACACACACACCTATCTATACACATATATATGCCCCTTACTTCTCATGGCCATGTGAGCGGTGGGGACGGGGCGCC
>CAAKHD010000680.1:73255-86878 GCA_901007705.1 Fistularia tabacaria
ACGAAGCGAGGGGGAAAGGGGGTGGAGACAAGCACCCTCTTAATTAAATTTTTTTACTTTTTTTTTTTTTTTTTTGGGGGGGGGGGAAGGGTATCAAATAAATCAGATTAAAGCATTTGTTTGCTGATTGAAAAAGATTGAACGATTTCCTAACATCAAATGTTTAAAACAGTGTCAAAGCTGATCAGATAATGCTGTACTGCATGAGTGTTGTCAACTGAGAGGACAAAGTCCCAAACCCCCCTTGTCCCATGTCAAGGTAATGATAATATCATATAAAACAGATAATGTAGCAGTAAAGTCAGTTAGGGTCCCCAGTAACCTCCTGAGAACCCTTGAGGACTTCTTCTTATTTATAAATCTGCACAATTTCCATCAGCAATCTGTATATACTCAGAATCCATATTAAAAAGCCCATACAGTTGGCCACACAAGTGACAAAATATAAACATGTAAACAGTCAGTGCTGGATATCAAATCGTCATTGGAGAAGTTGTCCACAGGGATTTCTATGGTTTAAGGTCTCTCAAACCCATTCATCTACACAATGGATTACAGTGGCTCATAAGAATTAAGTAAACCAGGAAAGAGTTCTGTTAATAACTTGTAATGATCTAAACAAATTATTTCTTTTTCCTCTCCTTTAACGATGTTTCACAAAGTGCGATGTCTTGTATTCAGATATTCAAGGAAAAGCAGAAGAGGGTTGAAACAATGACTTTGAAACAATGACTTTGACCATTGAGACGACTGAAGAGAAATGAACATTGTGACTTACTCTTCAATACGTGTGATGAGTTTTGTTTTCCAGCATTCATCCTCTTCATCAAAATAAGCCCTGTTGACAATTTTGTTCTTCTCCTCTGACGGAATGAAGTTCTCGATGATAAGATGCCTAAAAGCAAGGGGAGAACCATGTAGTAGACACACAGAGAGAACATGCATACAAAACCAACCATCCAGCTTAGGATCTCCTCATTCTTATGAGTCTCTCTTGTTGTGTGTGCATGTATACTTTACACTGAAGCAACAAATCGAACGGTTTCAAATATAGCTGCGGATTCTTGAGAATATTTAAGGACTGACAGAGCAAGCGTGGAATATAAATGTTCACTTAATGGCATCAGGTACAGTGCAGTGATTGGCCCGTACCGAGACAGACTTGGGACTCCTTACTTGAGTTTGAGGTCCCTGGTGAGCTCATTCTGAATCTGCTCCAGCTCCTGACGCTCGTTGATATGTGCCTCCTGGATGTCCTGAATTTCTGCCTTCACTGCTTGCAGCTTGGCGAACAGCTAGAGGACAGAGATCACGGTTACGACTGTGGGAAGGAATCTGCTTTGATACACAGTCATTAAGAACAATTTACTGTCCAAACCACAGAGTCGGATGGAAACATTACTTGGAATGCCTGACCTATTTGCTAAAATAAAAGGCATACTTTTACCTTTTTTAGCTTCTTTGTCTTGATGTCAACCTCCTGCTGAAGGGAACTGTAGGTCTCCTTCAACTCCAGAGTCTCCTCATCTCGACTCTCCATCTGCTGCTGCATCTCTCTCTCTCTCCGTTTCTTCAAACATCAGAGCATCCAACCATTACCTTCTGAATGCTATACCACAAGTGTAATAAGACTAAAACTTGTCTCTTTTGGTTAAAAATGTGAAGAATAAGCATCTTTATTCTGAGGAGATGTTATAATGTTTATAGTCAAAAAGATCCTATGGTGAGAAGAGACGAACAACTGTGAGTTAGGAACTTCTTCAAATGAAACCAAAGCCTTCAGTGGTGGTGTGTTCAGTGTATGGGGTGCACACACCAAAACTTGTGTGGAACTGCATATGATGGTGAAACAAGCATAGCAGCAGCCCGTCAACAAGGCTGTTAGACCAATGGGGCTTCTGTGGCTCTTTATTAAAGAACTTTCCTCTTCAGTCCTTTTACATTCAAGTTCTCTGTATGAACTGACAAGTACTTGTACTAGTATTGAAATTGTCGATGTGCTGATTTAATTTTTTTTCTTTGTCATTTAAAAACATTAGTAGCAATTTAATTAGTTCATTTGCACTTCCTGTATAAATTGGTTTTTGTTTTTTAATATGGGCAAGATTATGGTAGAAACACAGAGCTATAATTTGCTCTGAAAGGAGCACTTTTATCTTGTCTCATTTGGAAGGATGACATCAAAACCCGTGTCATGTATTGATTGCATAAGTACACATTTCCAAACTGAAAATACTGCAAGAGAATATTGCAAAGTGTATAATTTTTTTACAACTATTATCTGTCATTTAGTAACAAAAGGCTTTCCAGTGTTCAACATCCATTCAAGTGGACAAGTTTTTGTTCCTCACAATGTCGTAAGGTGTACGTTTGTGTCTTCGTATCAACACAGCATTGATTTAAATCCAAATAACATTTTTCAAAGGATTCTCAATAAGCTTTTCAGGCAGCAGAATAAAGCAATCAGTCAAATTGAATCGAGGGCAGTTTTTCCAATTCTAAACCAAGTTAAAAAAAAAAACAGTTACACTAAGTGTCTGGAGGGTTTGTTTAAGTCTAATTTATGAAGGTTGTTATATTATTGCAGTAGACATTGCTTTCTAATTTTTGAATAACCTTATCTTTATCATGTGACCCCAGTGATTTATTTTATTTACATCTGTAATGCTGTTGTGATTATCTATCTGATATCTCTTCTGTATTGTGATGTGCAATCTTTACAAGCTTGACTTGAGAAAATTCATACTGAATATTCAATGCTGAATAACCTTTGGAAGTTAAATGGAAATAAACCTCTTGGTTTGATTTAATCTTTGCGGTGACAACGCTGGTGCGCAATCAACAAGTAGGCAAGTAACAACTCAAACTGGCTGATTTTTTTATTCTAGTGCTGATGCATTTCAATGTCGAATTTTATTTTCAGACCATGTGACATTAACACAATTACTTCTATTGCATTAACAATATAAGTGTATAAATCAAGCAGGCACTTAGAGTAATTACCTCTCTGAACCATCCAAACAGAGGAGCCAATTGTGGGAAAACCAGATTATAAGTTTTAATACTGCACAGCATCTTCTCAGTCGCTGCCTAATAGAAATACTGAATTGGACATGAGCACGTTGGATCAGGACATTTTAAAATAAACCAAGTTCTCTTCTCACTGGCGCTCATAACTTTGTTGATTTTGTGATTAATCTTTTTTCAGAGGATGTCATATCCAACCTGCTCAGCTATTTCTTTCCGTTCTGCTCCAGTGTTCCTGTCACTGGCGCTCATAACTTTGTTGATTTTGCTATGAATAATTTTTTTCAGGTGATGTCATATCCTACCTGCTCAGCTATTTCCTGCCGTTTCTGCTCCAGCATCCTCTGCTGCTCATTAGTGTGATCCACAATGTTCTTGCCCCCCACTAGCAGCTTACTCTCCATAGACTGGCATGAGGAGACAGTGAGGAAACAACTTAAATAAACTGCAGCACAAGTCTCAAATATTCTCTACCAGCTGATTGCATGAGTCACAATACTGACCAGGAGAACACTGAGGACATTGAATTTTGAGGCAGCATTCAGAAACCAATTCATCCATCCCTTTAATGAAGATATTAATTTCCATCCATACATCCTTCGTCTGCCGCTTATCCTCTTACATGTGTATCCGCTTATTATCAATTGCAGGGCCACATATACAGACAAACAACCATTCACTCACTCACTCATTCAGGGCAATTTTCCCAATTTTTCCCAATTAACATGCTGCATGTTTTTGGATAGTGGGAGGAAACCGGAGAACCAGGGGGAAACCCACACAGACACAAGGAGAACATGCAAACTCCAAAGAGAAAGGTCCCCTTGTAGGAATCGAAACAGGTCCTTCATGCTGTGAGCCCAAACCACTCACCACTGCGCCACCGTGCCGCCAAGATATTAACTTAATATATCAAAATCTGTTTAACAAATGCCAAAATAATTTTCATATTAACTTAAAATAATCAGGACATTACCTAAAACTTGGCAAAGAAAATGTCCCTATGAAACACCTTACATTTTGTGTCAAGTACCTTAAAAGTAGCAAAAATTATCTCGAAATCTGCTCATTGATCACATGCATTTTATCTAAACACATCTTAATAAGCACTCATTTGAAAAAGTAAAACATGCAAATCAGACAATCCATCCATCCACTGTAAACCGTCTATCCTACACATAGAGTCATGGGGAATGCTGGACCCTATCCCAGCTTTTTTGGGCAAGAGGCAGGGTACACCCTGGACCGGCAGCCAATCAATCGCAGGGCCACATATACAACCATTCACTGTCATTCATATACTAGGGCAATTTTTTTTCCCAATCAACCTTCTGAATGTTTTTAGACTGTGGGAGGAAACCAGAGAACCTGGAGGAACCCCACGCAGGCACAGGGAGAATATGCAAACCTCACATAGGAAGGTCCCTTTGAAATCGACCAAGGTCTTTTGTGCTGTGAGACAGAAGCTCTAGCCACTGCGCCACCCATATTGTGTTTTATATTTGATGGAATTTTCTATAATGAGGCAGATATTGTGACAGATGGCATGAAACTTGGTTCTTTAATCCATGATTTCTTCGCTCCTCTTGTTATATAATGAACTTCTAAAATTGAGCAAATCAATTAAAGCCCTCTTCTTACCTTCACTTTAGCCGCAAGCATCTCTCCAGCCTCACGCTCCCTCCTCAAGTCTTCCATTTTTCTCTCTTTCTCTTTAAGGAGGCGAGCCCTCTCCTCAGCCACCAGACTGTGATCCTCCATAATGGCCCTCCTCTCCCCCTCCAGCTTCTCCTGTTGCTCCCGCCAGTCATCCCCATCCTCTTCATCATCTTCGGTCTCCCCTTCATCCAGGTCCTCGCCATCGCTCCCCTCTCCAGCCCTCCTCCGTCTCCTCCTCTTTTTCTTCCCTGAGCGTTTCTGCAGCTGTGCCTTAAGCCTGGCAATCTCCTCCTGAAACTCACGGAGCAGGGCATCCTTGGGGTCCTCGTTGATACGGGGCTTGTTCTTGATGTTCTTAGCCCTGTTTGAGTAGCGCAGTGTCGTCAATGTCTCCTCTACATTGTAGGATGCTGGGCCAATGTTAGCCACCATAACAGTGCGAGCGTTTCCCCCGAGGGAATCCTGCAGCAGACGGGTGAGTTTAGAGTCTCTGTAGGGGATGTGACTGCTTCTACCATCCACCAGTGCTGAGATGACATTCCCCAGAGCAGAGAGCGACAGATTAATCTTGGTGGCTTCCTTCAGCCGCTCACCCTGAGCACCTGTCTTGGTCTGCCTCTCGCTGCCAGCTAAATCCACCAGGTTCAGTTTGCCCACTCTGATATGATTCTCGCCATCCACCCCCAACTCACTACACTCAACTGTGATTACAAAGATTGCATGGGAGCGTGAACTGTGCTCATTCATGTTTGTGGCACCAACTGAGCGATTCTGGTTGCCTACTTTCATGACATGTTCAATCTCCTGCACACTCTTGGTGACAAATGATGAGAGATCTTTGACGTACACGCCAGTGTCCGGCCTCTCCCTGAGCTCAAGGCGAAGTGATTGGTCCTTGGAGAGCAAGTCTCGGATCTCCTCCTGGTAAATCTCGAGGTAAGATGCTCTCACCAGGTACTGCTGGTTCTGGGAGCGGGAAATATGAGTAAAAATATGGTCAAAAGAATTGGGGATGACTCCTCGTCTCTCTGGGTCATTTCTTATGCCCTCCATTGTGTAAGTCTTCCCTGTACCTGTTTGTCCATAGGCAAAGATGGTCCCATTAAACCCCATCAAAACTGAATCCACCAGGGGCCTGAATGTTTCATCATAAAGCTCTATTTGTTTGGAGTTCCAGTCATAAACCGCATCAAAAGTGAAGACTTTCGGGGGGTCACTGGCTGAAGCATCCCTTGGGTTCCTGACAATAATTTGTCCCAATTTGACATCAACAGAGACCATTCTCTCAAACTTGGCAGCCCGCTCTTTCTCATTCATGGGTCGACAACGGACCACCACCTTTACCAACTCAGAACTCTTGCTTTTCGACATGCTGTCAAGCAGACACTGCCTCACACAGCTCTGTATCTGTACTCCAAGTGGAACCTCAGCAACAATTTTCCAGAATAGAATTTCCACATCTGTTGAAAAAGACAAAACCAAACATCAGTGCCAATCTGCAATAGCAGTTAACATCATGACACAGAGACATACAGCTTGTATCTTTCAAATTCAATGTAAGATTCATCTGACAAGTTTCAACTTGTTATCAGATACTGAAGATGTCTGTCTGGAACCCTAGTGTTCGTTTACGTCGACATTTTAAATCATTTCATAGACACAATATCGTGATATATTGTTCTGCTTGGTACGTTGGGGAAATAAATACACCAATAGCGATATTTCAACACATTTCTAGATGCTAGAAAGGACGTAAAATAGCATTACCGGTTAAGTGCTACCGACTAGTGCCACCAAAATTAGCTTACTATATTTAGCCCGTTAAACCGGCCATGATTAAGTGCTAGGGAGATTAATCCTTTAACGTTGGACCTTGACGTTGTGAGGTGACAAACTCTCTTAGCGGCTGCCGGTATTCGTGATCCGTATTAAATTCAATTAAAATAAAATTCGTGGAGGCTCAGCTAACAGGCGCTAGCTTGTACAAACTGCATCCCATGACGACACTACATAACCGGCCTAGCAACGGCAAACACTTTGGTTTCCGAAGCTACGACGGTGATAGCAGCGTTACCTGTCGAATAACAAGGGCGCAGATGGATCAACCATGTCGACAGACAAAAAGGAAGACGATAAGACCCTTAGACGCTTTTCAATAACGACATCTCCGTACATCATAGACGTGGCATCGTCCTTATTCAGTCAAGCTGCGAACATTAACCCGCACCAGAACTCCTGGTCAGCCGTTAGCCACTGCTCCCACTGCTCACCGCAAATCATGACGGAGTTGCCAGATTTTGTATCCGTAATCCCCCTCCAACACACACACACACACACACATGTATATATATATATATATATATATATATATATATATATATATATATATATATATATATATATATATATATATATATATATATATATATACATACATACATACACGCATATATACACACCCATATATATATACACACACACATATATAAATATGTATATACATACATATACATATGTATATATACACATATATACATATATATATATTCACATATATATATATTCACATATATATACATATAAACACACACACACATTTGATTTATATATATATATATATATATATATATATATATATATATATAAAACACACAGACACACACACACACACAGTACTATTCCAGTAGGCATTACCATGAAATGATGGAGATTCAACGTCTTTTCATATATCTGGCAACCATGTCAGGCTCGCAAGACATAGCATATCAGCTGATTCTCTCAACCAAGATTCCAGAGGGGGATAAATAGGCGGAGGCTGCTGTTTATTTAAAATATATCTTTATTGATTAAAACCGTACTAGAAAATGAGATGAAAATTCTGCCTCTTTACAATCCACTGTACACTCCAACATTCATTCAATGCAACGAGTGCAAAATGACTCATCCACACAAAACGTCCATCATACATTGTCTTCACAATCCTTGAAATATGTTACTTTAAACAGATTTTTTCTGGGCTCGTAAATTCGTAAATCAGAGTATTTTTTGATGAAATACAAAATGAAATTTTGTATTGAATAAAGCAGTGCCACATTTACACCAAACCCATGTTTTTCTATGGGACACATAAAAAAAATGTGTTCACTGGAATTACCTGGGTGAGGCACAATATGATGGCGCACACTGAAAGGAGAAGTTAAGATATTACATGGAATGTAGGGGCGAGATCAAGAGGGTAAGCTGTGATGTCACTGTGAATGATCACCGCATTGTGAAAAGGGGAACTGTTCTTAGAACATGTTGTGTATTGTAAAAGGAAAGTATGCAGCCCAGAAAGCCATGACATCACTGGAAAGTTATGATATCACATGGATCCCAGGGGAAGGAAATTGTGTACACGCTGAAAGGGGAAGCACATTATGAATGGAGTAGACAATCAAGATGTGTGTAGAATCTGATGTCACATAGGAAGCTGCATAAGGGTATATGATGTAAATAGACCACTCGACTAAGAGAGAGGCAGTAAGTCCCTTAATGCCAACCAACTTAAAACATAATAGCAACATACAAGTCAAGGATGTTACTGTAAACAGTAACTGCAATAGTGTGTCACAGTAATGGGACATTTAATATCTGTAAAAAAAAAAAAAGAAAAAGGAAAAAGTAGGGCACCTTTGGAAACATCAGCAAATCCATACTAATCTCGACCAGTAATACCTTGACCGCCCCCCATCAATTATCAGTAGAATTGGTCAGAAGGGAGATGAGTTTAATTCCACTAATCTGGATTGGCAGAGGTAGGTGGCATTATACATCCAGAGATGTAAAAGTATGTTAGAGAATCCCAGAGGAGTTGGTTGGAGAGAGTCACCGTTTCTTCAGCGTCACCTGCTTGACACAATAGAGGACAAATGGTGGTCATCATAGAAGACATAGTTCGCTGGTGAGCTGAACACAATGACTGCGATCACTTCATGCTGGATGAAATTTCTCTTCACCCACAGAACATTAAGAAGATCGAGCACATTGATTGGTAGTGTAGGGACCTGACGATCCTCTACCTGCAGAGCAAACGCATTCCCAAGATTGAAATTCTGGGTCACCATAAGAAGCTGGAGTACTTGAATCTGGCCCTGAACAACATTGAAAACCTTGAAGGGTGTGAGAAGGCTCGGAGGCTGGCTTTGACAGTGAACTTTGTGGAGAACCTGGTGAATAACCTCCACTTACAGGATCGGTTGACTGGTGGGTAACCCATATTTCGTATTCAAAGGCTACCAGCAGTTTGTGGTTGCTGCTCTACTTAAACTCCAGTGGCTGGATGGGACAGATATAAGACGATCAGAGAAGATCGAAGCCTTGCGAGGTATAGAAGTAGTAAGGAAGCAGATTTTGGAGCAAGAGGGGGAATATCTGAGGAGCGAAAGGAGGCACTGAGGAAGCAGGTGGGAAAGGAAGGGGGGGGTAGCAAAGAACAATAGTTGCTGTTAAAGGCCAGAGGAGGAAAAGGAAAAGTGGCACGATGAGAAGCAGCAGGAAAAGGATTTCTGGGAAACTCCTTTATTCACCCGAGTCTCAACTTGAGACCCACCGCCATCTCGAGAAGAGGAGGGGTCAAGAGAAGGAGAGAGAGAGAAAGCCAAAAATCAAGAGGACCCTGATTACAGTTGATGGGACAAGTCATTAATGAGTCAAAGCCGAGCTTTGTCTTACTGAAGATGAGAGGACAAATGGACGGATCCCTGACAGATGTGAATGTTCAGCCAACATTTGTGTGAGTGACAGTCTGAGGAAAGATATTTCAGATGGTCCTGCCAACTAAGGTGAAGCTTGACCGCTCAGGGATTCCTAACGATGGAACATCTGGTCATCAGCATGAACTGAAGGTGAAATCAAGGTGCCAAAGGAGGGCTTGGTGCTGGCCAAAGGAAGCCAAGCAAGTTTTCAAATGAGTTCTCCAGAATAACGAGTTTTAGATGATTTTGCATTGTTTCAGTTAACGAAATCAGGAAGTTCACATAGAAACCACAAGGACTGTCACGATTGGAAATTTAGGGATTATGTCTCCTCGAAAGTATCAATCTTCCATTGATCTCTGATGGTCAAACAAACATTTTAATGCCATTTGCCGGTGATCTGAAATCTCATAATACAGAAGTTGAAAACTGCTGAACATGTACTACAACTTGTAACAACCCCTTAGTGTTTTTTCCCCTGTTTTGTAATAAACAGTATAAAATACAATATATATTGCTCTTACCACAACACTAGTTAGTGTTTTGTCTTTTTTTAAAGCTTATTCAATTTCTCAGACTTCGACAGCTAGACCGGGTGCAAAACATATCCTTGACAAAACACTCCAACAGCAATGTTAAACTGAGACTCTGGCTTCAGTTTATAATCAATCAAGTGAATACGGATCCCAAATTTTGAGAGTGGATCACCCCAAACTTCAATCCATGCTGATATTCTGTCTCCCACTGCCCTCAAATGCTATGGGTCCGAAAGATTTGAGTCAAAGTTCGTTTACACGCAGCAGTGTAGTGGATGAGCAGGAAGACCAGGAAGTGAATCGGACAAGGAAAGTCTACTATATGCATGAGATGTCTGGAATTGAGGGTAAGAGGACAGGAAACAGACAGGACGTAAAGAGTAAAGGAAATTGCCAAAAGGTGGGTAAGATAATGGGCTTGTGTCTAGTGTTTATAGAGACCCCTGTGCACTCAAAACATGGCTGTGACTGGCAAAAATGTAAGGGAAAGAGGGATTCCCTGAGCAAAGGTAGGCAGAAAGAACTTTTAAAAGGGCACATTTTTGCATATTGATGACTTTCGTAACATTAACTGCTGCAACATTCTGTTCCATACTTCTAGATTAAAACGGCAATAACTACGAGATTAAAATGTCAATAAATCTGAATGGTCTGCATCTTTATCTCTGTGTAAACCTTATGAACCATGACGACTGATGAATCTGTTCTCCTGCTTTCAGTTGCCTTCACACGACAGCTTTCTCACAATTATTGTCCAAAGGCCAAAAACGTTAAGCTCAGAGTTCTGTTTTATGATGAGCTTTCCCGGGTGTGTCCATGCCAAAAAAGGAGGATGGAAGGTTTCGGACATCTCGCTCTCTCTTTACAAAGGCGGAAAAGGAGGAGACACAGTTGCCGATGAAATGGTCCGCTTGGCCTAAGATGTACAAATCTAGCTGGGCCGAGTCTGGTTGCAGACTCACCACCTTCACCTGCAGCAGAGGGGAACACATAATCAAACACACAGGAAATACAATCTTATATCAGGAAGCAGGTAAATGTGAAAGACAATTTAAACCAGTGGTTCTCAACTGTTGGGTCATTAAATAATAATGTGTCCCAAGCTGAATGTGGGGAAAAAATTGCAGTGAAAAAGTCGATATTACTTTGAAGTCTATAGGATTTTAAATTCTACGCTTTTACTTTGAAGGACATTATATCCCCAAACTGGAAGACATTAAATACAGCACCTTTAACTAGAAATAAAATTATAAAAATAAAAGCTGTTGAAGGTCGGGTCACACAGTAAAATATACAAGTTCAGATCATCTGTTAGACACATCACAAAGTAACATGTTTATGCTGATGTGAACAAATGAATCTGCGGAACTTATTTTTGCATAGCCCTCACATTGAGTCTGATTTTCATCGGGGAGTTTATTTTAGGACTGGCCAGTTGCTACGAAGGGGAAAACTGCATCTGCCAATGACTAGCAGATTCTAGGACCTTACTGACGTAAAAAGATGAACATTAACTCATTTCACAATCTTTAGATGAAATGGAATGCATGTGTGTGTGTGTGTGTGTGTGTGTGTTTGCGCCTACTAAAAATCTAAATAAGGTTTACTCATGCAAGTAGTCTGTTGTCTTCTGATGACATCCCAGATTGGCTTTTCCCTATCTCATCTTGTCTCTGACCAGTTGTTGTTGTTTTGCCTGTTGCTCTAGCACGGTTAGTTGTAAATTGAGCTAACCGCGTTCAACGTAACATAATGTTGAAAAATCTTTGTTCAATAAAAACTGAGGTATTCATAATTTACCCTTTTTCGTGACACTAATGTTACAAAATAGTTTTCTGAAGGCAGTAACATTATTTATGTACTGATGTAATGAAACAATGCTTCAGAAATGAATGCCCTCCGCAATAATGAGTGCTTCACCTTGCCCTTGAAGAGCTTTTCAATGTCCCTGCTGTGGGATTCTGAGTCCGTGGCGATATAGACAGAGCGGGCCGAAGTCGTCTTCACGCACAGCTTGACGGCCCGCTGGATCTCTACCAGGTCAGGGAGGCACATGGTCATTTTGAGAGGCAGGGCAGTCTGCCGGTTGTAGCCGACACACTGGGGGGATGCCATGAAGTGAGAGCCTGCTTCACCCGTGTCCAGCATCTTGCAGGCATTTTGCTGCAAATTTGGGGAGAAAATGTTATGGAAATTAGTAAATAATGATTACATGAGACTATTTTTTCTTGCAATAAATGTGTAAACTAAGTTTACTTCTCAGTATAATTTTAATTACCTTCCATTATATTATATTGGGGTACAGATGAGAGCTGACACAAAAAATTAACGTTCGATTATAAGCATCAGTTATTCATCTGTTGGCCCCTATTGGCTACAGTTGATCAGCTATTAGGTTTATCTTTGCTGTCTCCTTGCCTCTGTTAGCCACTATAACCCACCAGTTTTACTCCTTAGGTTCCACGTTCCTCTGTTGTCCTCTTTCAGACATGTTGAGCCATCGGTTACTCACTATTAGTCTTGTGTTTGACCCTGTCAGCCATACATTAGCCTTGAATCAGCATCTCTTTACTACATAGTGACATCTGTTGACCAAGTTGCAGCTATGATTAGCATAATTTAGCTATTTGCTTGCTCATAGCAGGTGCATAGAAATTGACAGATAACCAACTGCTGTCAGCGATAACTGCAAAACGAGAGAAGATATATAACATGATGAGGCTCGTCTCACCCAGTCAATGCCAATCCTCAAGTGAATGGCAACATATGGCCTGATCAGTAGTGCGGCAATCTGCGCCTCTCCCTCCTTCACCATCTTTTGAGACCACACCACATAACGCTGCAGGCCAACATGCTCCTCAGCCACGGGGAAGTGGGCCGGAGCACCTGGCATAGCTAGGACCGGGTGATCGGAGGCAGGGAACCTGATCCAGCAGGGAACAATGGGAGAATATTCAGTTTGGGATGCATCAATAAACCAATGATTACTTGACACGAAAAAAACAGTGCTCGATCTGACTGCTCCAGAAATTTCACATAATTTTAGTCATAAAAAAGTGTAAAATGACCTACTAAAGAGTAACGACAAATAAAAAGTATGTCTGTGAGATTTAAAATTAGCAGTTCACAGTTAATCTTATTCTTCTAAACAAGACTCTTACACTCAATCACAAATAAGATTTAATTGCGTATTCTCAGCGGTTTGTAAACGGACACCACTACTTTGCTCTCCACAGGCGCTACGCCACTCTTTGATATTCTGTCTCAGTTATGAGTGTTTGCCTGAAACTATATCCACCCAAGCTACAGCTCTTCACTGACTGGACCAAATGGAACCGAGTGCTCACCTCTTCATCCACTGAGGCTGATGGAAGGAGCTGAAGGAGAGACCCCCGAACAAAACCGACTTATCAAACTCCACGCCAACGTAGTTCCAGAATGGGCCAAATGGGTTCCCATCCTAAGTGAGAAAGTCACTTCATATCAGGGCTATTTACGGAAAAAAAAGTAACATCAGTATTTGGTAACCTATAGGACATATATATATATATATATATATATATATATATATATATATATATATATATATATATATATATATAAACACACACACACACACACACACACACACACACACACACACACACACACACACACACACACAC